>BHFT01047868.1:0-35964 GCA_004320025.1 Laticauda laticaudata | reverse complement strand
GGGAGGAAATTAAGTCACCCCCAAAAAGACAGCCTACCCGTTTTTTCAGGGGTCAAAAAAAATAAGGCCCGGCCTTATTTTGTGAGAAACATGGTAGTAACTTCCTAGTCAAAACAGTTTTCTGCTTAAGTTATCCATTTCTAAAAGCAGTTATAATACTTACTTTCCGAAGTAGTAAGATCTACCTGTGGCTGAATCAGTGGCAAGCCCTATATGTAAAGGAAAGCAAAAGATGAAGTCATTTTTCATGCAGCATCAGATGAAACAAAGAAAAAAATTATATTAAAAAAAGATCTATGGCAAATTACAAAATGATTGATAAATTGACAGAATGGTGATACTGAGTTGCTTTGGATAGTGAGATGAAAGGCATATAAATGATATGGAAGGTAGAGATATAGATATGAAATGAAAATACACACACACACACACACACACACACACACACACACACACGGGAAGTGTCAGTTCTAGTCCTGCCATAGCCATGAAAGCCAGTTGGGTGTCCTTGCATCAGTCACTCTCTCAGCCCAATCCACCTTACAAGTTTTTTGTTTTTGTGGGGCCATCTTGAGTTATTTGTAAAAATAAGATTATATAGATGATAGATAGATAGATAGATAGATAGATAGATAGATAGATAGATAGATAGATAGATAATGATTGAGATAATGATTGAGATAGATAGATGAGAGAGACAGACAGACAGACAGACAGAATCTTAAATGAATTGTATCCAAATTTGTCCTTATATACCACCTTGAAAATGGGAAACATTTTTAATTAAATATCATCAAAAATTCTAATTGCTATCCCTGAAGATCAATTGTTGTTTATCTAAGTCCTTACCAAAGATTTACATGAGCAGCTATGGCCGTCAGTGGAGGTCCTCTGCCCCACCGAAAGGCATGGAGAAGGGCTGCTTTCTTCTTTGGGATGCTTGGGAATATAACTGGCTCTTTTCAGAAGGTGGTTGAGGCTTCCATGAGTTCCATTGTTAGGGGCTGGCGTTAAATCAAGAAGATCTAAAATGGTTGAGAAAACCGTGTTGAAGGTATGCTTTACATCACAGTTTAAACAAAAATCTTACAATAAACATGCTACGGACATAGACGGTCACTACTTATCTGTGTGCTAAATTTAATAGCAGGTCATGCCAGCTATTCCATAAAATTATAAGTATAAATAAAGCATGCTATTTTTAAAAAAATCCTAAGTACAAATATCTGTTATTAAAACATAATATAAAAATAAACAGGAAGAATTCAACACATAGATCAAAACTAGAGATGGGTAGTTTTACAGAATCAAAAGAGAAGTTTTTAAAGGAAAAGGAAGAAAGTTAGATGAAGATCAAATTCCACTTCTAGCATTACTGGAAACTGGCACTGACACTGAAACGATCTTTTGGTTTTTCAGTATGATAAACACAACCAAAATAAGCACAGGTAGTCCTTGAATTACAACAGTTTGTTCAGTGACTGTTCGAAGTTACAACAACACTGAAAAAAGTGACTTATGACCATTTTTCATACATACGACCATTGCAGCATCCCCTTTGTCAGATGCTTGACAACGGGCTCACATTTATGACAGTGGCAGTGTCCCAGAATTATGTAATCCCCTTTTGCAATCTTCTGACAAGCAAACTCAATGGGCAAACCAGATTCACTTAACAACCATATTACCAACTTAATAACTGCAGTGATTCATTTAGTAACTGTGGAAAGAAAAGTTGTAAAATGGGCAAAACTCACTTAATAAATTTCTCACTTAGCAACATACATTTTGCACTCAATTCTGGTCATAAGTCGAAGACTACCTGTAGGTAAAAGGGGAGCAAGCCAATTTATCATACCACACATTAAATTGTAGATTTCAATATTTTCAAAGGGATCAACTTCTGTTTGAAACAAGAATCCAGGTCCAAATCCAATAAAAAGTGCCTACAACAAAAACAACAGATTTATTTACTTCGTTTATTCAATTTATATGGCCACTTAACTCAACCATGTGACTCTGGCTGAAATTGGAATATCCAGTTAGTCTTTAGCTGGAAAATTGTTGAATTCCCCAAAGCAGTTTATTAAAAATTTGCTTTCAGAAGAAAAGAATGATAAAATCTATCTTTAAAAGACAGCTGTCTCCCTTCTTAATAGATTTATGTAAATAGAAAATCCAGATAAAAGCAAAGTTTGATATAGCGTGGCTGACAGCAGATTCCCACAATAGATTTCCATAATGGTCTATTAGGGCTACTTTTATTTCTTTGAACAATTAGAATATGTACCAAATCATACATATTTCTGTGCAAACGTTAGTGGAATTGTAGGTTAAATGCTTCCATTTTCTGTCAGTATTTAGAATACATCTGCACTGAGCCAATTACAGTGAGCTGCAAGAAGTTTCATTCTAAGGAATGAAGTTCATCAACTCTTTTGGAATTTTTTTTTCTTATTTTCTCCTAAAAACATCTGGGATTTTTTTCCAACTAGTGTGAATATTCTACTGCAAAAATTTGCATGTTTTCTCTTTCAATAATATAAAACAGCAAAGTTCATCCAGCAAAGCTATTTAGCTACTTTCCCCCCCCCAAAAAAAAAAACCTCAATGTATNAAAAAAAAAAACCTCAATGTATTTTTACATTTCATCACAGCTGCTCAAAATATATCATCAAATGCAAAATGAAGAGGCTTACCATCTGGCTACAAGCTGATTCATTCAGTAGCACAATGACTGTTTCTAACTTAAACAAATAAACATTATGGAAACTTGCAAATTTGGTATCAGCTACTGAATTACTTTCATCCCACAATATCTCACTGGCAGCTTACAAAAGGAGCAGGTCTTGCAATTTAAGAGAAATTAACTATTGCAGCCCTCTTTTCATTTTATTAAAGTAAGCTAACGGTCTTGAGATTTCCACACCAAAATTAGTAAAATGTATTTATTTATTATGAAATTTATTTGTTATTCATCTCATGTCAAACAACTCGGGGCATCTTATTGCATAAAAACATTAAAATCAACAGATATAAAATAACAAAGCAGATAAAAATAATGTAAGTTTTGAGCCCTTCCTGACTCTAAGTCTGAACTTATACCTTTGATGGCTTCTAAATTGTCAAGCAATAGCACTGGACTCAAAGAAGGCTATATTTTTTTATTCATTTAGTTGTATCTTGCCTTTGTTATTTTTACACATCCAACACAACTTTTTCCTCCTATTTTCCCCACAACAACAACATTGTGAGGTGGGTTGGACTTAGAGAACTTGACTGGCCCAAAGTCACCCAGCTTTCAGGCTAATGTCATACTAGAACACACAATCTCCCACTTCCTAGCCTGGTACCTTAATTACTAAACTGAACCAAACTGGCTCTCTATAATATTCTCTATTATTTATACAAGGGCCTGAAGAACCTAATTCACTTTTTATACCTCAGCAAAGTAAATCAGACTGAATATTACAAAGGATTTTCTGATAGTAAGAATGAAGGTTTAAAACACTGGCAGAATGGCCACCTGTCGGGGATAGTTTAGTCAATCTCTCCACAGAGCAAGGGGTTGGATTGGATGGACTATAAGACCCATTTCAACTCAACATTAATATTATCATTTTACCTGCTGCTTTCTAAAGTATAAAGATACTGTAAATTCATAGGCAGCTCCCAATAAAAGATCTATTGAAAGGAGGCTTGATTTTCCTTTCTTGAGGGAGGAAAATGCCTTGAAAGGTTGGAGCAGAGTTCTCCAAACTTGGCAACTAAGACTTGTGGACTTTAACTTCCAGAATTCTCCTGGAGAATTCTGGGAGTTGAAGTCCACAAGTCTTAAAGTTGCCAAGTTTGGGAACCCCTGGGTTGGAGGAAAGAAGAGGAAAGAGAGTATGTGGTCTCTTGCTAAAGCCCCTGTCACACTGCACCAACGGATGGAAAGAGGATGAAAAATGGAGAGAAACACTTGCCATCCGTTGATTAACGCGATGCATCCGTTCTGTACTCACTGCGTCCGTTTTGCTTCCTCTCTATCCGTCCAGCATCCGTCTATTGATGTTTCATCTGCTCAGAAAGTTTTGAGCTGCTCAAGCAGATAAACATCACACTGACGGAGGCTGGCACGGATAGAAGAGGAAAGCAAACACGGACGCAGTAGATACAGAACGGCATGCAGTCGCCTGTTTCAATCAACGGATGCAAGCTGTTTTCTCATTTTCAAAATTCCTCTTTCAATTCCCGGTCCCGGCAGGTCTGCTCAAAAAACTTTTAAGTTCATAACAACGCACCGTTGAAATGTGCAACAATGTAGCCCGACATGCCGTCACGCGTTCTGACGTCCACTACCATCCGCAACATAGGCATCATGTTCTGCATCCATTCTACATCCGTTATGCATCCGCTATATCCGCTAGGCATCCGCTGCGATCGCACAAATCCATCCACTCCAGCGGTAACGGACGCAGGGAGGAAGCGGAACGGACGCGGAATGGATGCAGAACGGATGCCTAGCAGATGAAGCACAGAAACAAAGCATGTAAAATGGAAAAAACGTTCGCAGAGGGGACCTATCTCGGATATTAAGGATGTCCAGAGATGCCTAGAGGATGCAAAGGACACATAGGGGGAAACCTATACTGCCTACAAAAAGGGGGAGCAACTCATCTGGATCTCATTTTCAGAACAGCAGCCCTGCGGTGCAGACCTCTGCAGCCTTCATCTGACTCTTCCTCTTCACACAGCATCCAGTCATGTTCCACCATGGATCGTAACAAAGTCTTTGGCAGCCACCATCCTTCTGCAACAGTGCGAAGCCATCTACAGGCTTTGTGAACTCTACTACAGGAAGAAAAATAGGTGGCCAAGGAGCGTCTGGGTATGAAGATGGTTCGCCAGAAGAGCAGAGGATGGACGTGTACAACAAGCTGATGGTGGAGCTCAGGAACGAAGACACTCGGGCAATTCCAGAACTTCATGAGGAAGCCTCCAGCCATGTTTGATGAAGGACGCAGGCTGACACCAGGTTGACCAAGCAGAGCACCAGCTTCCGCCGCCCACCTGGAACCTGGGCTCAAGTGGCACTCACTCTGCGCCACCCTGGCCTCGGACCACCTACAGGAGCATGCAGTACGGCTGAGGGTGCACCCAACACCATCAGCATTGTGGTCAGAGAAGTGGTGCAGGCCATCATCGAACGAATACATGGAGGAGCTCCTCCAGTGCCCCTTCCACTGAAGAAGGCTGGAGAAGTTGCAGAAGAGGGTAATCAGAGGTGGAACTTCCCCCAGACCGTTGAGCCATCAATGGGAAGCACGTGCCTGCAAAGCTCCAGCCAACTCAGGGTCCTCTTATCACAACTACAAGGGCTTCTTCAGCATCATCCTCTTCGCCATGGGTCGATGCTGAAACAAGTTCATGTACATCGATGCTTCAGGCACGGCTCATCTTCAGCATGCCCAGTATACAACGCCAGTCACCTCAAGGAGGGGCTGGAACGCACCTCATCATGGGCTTCCCAGATCCAGACCCCCTGCCCAATGACACACAAGATGTGCCCTACTTCATCGTGGGGGATGACGCCTTCTCCCTCACAACTACCTCATGAAGCCCTACACCTCCAGACGCCTCGCCCGTGAAGAGAGGATCTTCAACTACATTCTGTCCAGGGCAAGGCGGGTGGTGGAGAACGCCTTGGCATCCTGGCCAACAGGTTCCGGTACTTCTCACCACCATGCAGCATCACCCACAGACTGTGAGGAGCATCGTGGAAGCTTGCTGCATCCTGCACAATCCATGCGCACCCACTACCCAGTGTTGCAGAACAGGCTCGTGGACCTCCAGCAAGGCAATGGGGACACTGAGGATGTGCAAGGCCCCAACAGAGCCTCCGTGAAGGAAGAAGCAGCGCAACCTCCTGAGACACTGGTGCAACTCCCCAGCTGGAGCAGTGGAGTGGCAAGACAGGATGATAGATGATTAATGGATGCTTCCTTCAGCCTGTCTCATCACACGGATGAGATTGGCCATGTATGTTGGGTGGGCCCTACAATGAACAGGGCATTTAATAAAGAGTTGTGTTATGTTGACATGTGTGAATGATTGATTACATTATTATTGATAATAAAGGGCCATAGGTGTGGCACCTGGGAGGGTGGACCATCCAGTCCCACTCTCCTTGCACTGGAGGTTTATCTATCCCACAGCTATTACCCATCCCAAAGGTATCCATGCCCATCCCACTGCTGTCTCAACCCATCCCACTGCAATCTTAACCTCCCACAAGCATGCAAAGGCTTAAACATTTCTAAAAGTTTCCACCAAGACTTTATTAAAAAAAGAAATGAAGCAAGTGTGTGAATCAAAAATAGACTTTATTAACAACAAGCTATAAAACAAAAATGAGTCTCTGGCACTCCTCTTGGTCGCTCAGTCTCAGGGGTGAAGGGTCCAGGTGCTGTGAGGTGGCTGGTGCTGGAGTGCTTGTCTGACCCCACATCATCAGCTCCTCCAGAAGCAGAAGCAGCAGAAGCCCCAGCCCCAGAAGAGCGAGCCTGTGCTGCAGAAACCCAGCAGGAACCAGAGTGAGGGCCAGGGGGCAGGATGGTAGCCCTGTCCTCTTGCCAGGCTGGCAGCAGATGGCTGAGGCTTTCTGTTCTTCCCCATGGTTGTGGGGTTGCTGGCTGGCAGGGAGGCTGGCAGGAACAAGGCTGCAGGAAGGCTGGCAGGGAGGCAAGGCACCAAGGCTGGCAGGAAGGCTGGCAGGCAGGCAGGCACCAAGCGTGGCACCAAGGCTGGCAGGAAGGCTGGCAGCAGGCAGGCACCAAGGCTTGTAGGAAGGCTGGCAGGCAGGTATGAAACCAAGGCTGGCAGGAGAAGGCAGGCACCAAGGCTGGCAGGAGCAGGCCACCAAGGCTGGCAGGCAGGCATGAACAAGGCTGGCAGGAAGGCAGGCACCAAGGCTGCAGGCAGACTGGCTGGCAGCAAGGCTGGCAGGCGGCAGACAGCAAGGCTGGCAGGGAGGCTGGCAGCAAGGCTGGCAGGCAGGCAGACAGCAAGGCTGGCAGGCAGCGACAGCAGCTGCAGCAGGCATGACAGCAAGGCTGGCAGCAAGCTGGCAGCAATGCAAGGCTGCAGGCAGGCATGCAGGCAGGGCAGGCAAGGCTGTCAATCCGTCCACAGCAGGTGCTTTCCTCTGAATGGTGACCTGCTTCCGAGCTGCTTCCCTTATATCCGCGGGCTTACGCAATGCATCCTCCCCGCTTAATTCCGTTATTCTGCTGTGCATCCGCTAGGCTTCCGCTCTGCATCGCTTCATCCGCTCTGCATCCGCCTCTGCTTCCGCTGTATCCGTCTGCGTCCGCTTTGCTGAGGTCCCCAGAAGCCTAGCGGATGTGCCATCCGCTCTCATCCGCTTCCATCCGCTAGGCTTCCATTCCATCACCGCTTCCATCCGCCCCTACGTCCTCCCCCGTACGTTCCTTTCCGTGTTGTCTGCTCTGGTTATGCAAATTTTCGCCCCTTCTGAGAGCGGATAACAAACGGAATTTTTCTCGTCCGTTGTGTCCTTTTTACTAATGTTTTGCATCCGTTGGGCAGTGTGACAGGGCCTTTAATTACAATCCCATAGGAAGTTGAAAGAAATAAAAGTAGATTTGGCCTGAGAGAAAAATATTGAAATCTGAAAATAGAATCCCTGGTTAAAGAACCAAAAAAACAGCCCAGGTTTGTTAAAAAGTTTGGAATCTTGTTCTTTACCTGCATGTTTGCAAATACATTGTCTGATCCATGAAATCCACCAGTGCAATATTTGAGCTCAGACGGTATCCTGAAAAACATAGGGATTTCTCCATAACAAATAATTAATTAAAATACAATCTCTTCTTGGCTTTTCTTTTCCACATTGAGTCTTCTTGACATAATGTAAGCCCATTCTCTTCTTTGGTTGCTCTGATTATAGAATGCTCTTTCTTAGGTCTGTTTACTAGTTTTGTATCCTTGGTGAAATTCATGCCAAACTCCTTCAAGAACAAGTTATTGGCCTGTGTACTTCTCTGAGTGATTATTTATCAAACCATACATACAGTAGTTCCTAGTTGGAAGATTTTGGAGCTTACATAATTGTTTGGCAGATGCTCTGTCCCACTACATATATACCCCCCTTGCTACTAGTAGAACTCTTGTAACATCTCTTCAGTTCCTAAGATCAACATTGCAAATAAAGACACCTGAAGTCAAACAAGGTAGGACAGAATATTGTCTGAAATCACAGATGATCAAATAACTTCACTTAAGATAAATACATAGTTCTTTTTCATTGTGGTCTCTGTTGTTCACAGATAACAAGCTGAAGAAAAACCCAATTCCCATAAGATGACTAAGATGAGGACAACTGTTCCAAAAGCTGCAATTTTTAATGAGTAGAAACTATTCTGTAATACTTGATAAAGGTAGAAGTGTGAGATCATATGAGCCCCTGCTATAACGTTAGCATGGTAATATGTACCTCTTATGGAATGAAATGCAAGCTAGAAGTGAAAGATAAGGCAGCAACAGAAACAATTTGCTCCCACTTAAGCAAAATAAATGGGAATGAAAACAAAAACCAAGAGCTTACCGGGCAAGCTGCCACTGCTGGTCCATATAAAAATGTACAGATTCAATCCGGTTATTATTGGCATAGTGAAATCGCTTGGGAAGCATCTGCTTCAGGTATGCCTTGAAATGCTGCTCTGGGACCAAACACTGTAATGTAGAAATCACAGTGCATGGTCATATCCAACACAATGAGAAACATCTTGCCCTTTTTTCTCCACCTTGTTAAAATCCACCTTCACAAATCTGCTTTGGATAGTACTCAGTGATGTATGGCGATTTAACAGGTAGAGAAATCAGCAATGACATTCCTCTCTTTGATTAGAGATAAATTTACATATGTTTATTAAGATTATACTTTCTTTTCTTCCAACAGATGGCCCACAAGGAGCAGGTAATACATAAATGACATTGTTAAAGCACAATTAGCGATAAACAAACACTGATTAAAATACAAAATGATAGCCATAATAAAAAAACCAATTTCTCCTTCCATATTAAGCATCCAAAACCTGCTTGTACATCTTGCCTAAAATAAACATGCTAGGTCTGTACCTTTTTTAAAATATAATTTTAACAAGATAAAAACAATACAAATATTAAAAAGGAAAAGAAAATTAGGAAGTGTCATGAAAAACTAAGGAAAAAATAAAAAAAATGTAAAGAAGCATACTTCAATTTTTTGGCAGCTGTTTATAAATGCATTTCCCTCTCTCTCTGTTTAAGGTTACATCATCTGGGCCTGTACTCTTACAGGAAAACATTTTAAGTCAAATGACAAAGTTCATAGCTTGTTTTAACTTGATCTGAAGAACAAGTTATTATGATCTGAGCTCTTCAGGTACTGCTAATACTGTAACATCTTGTGCAATAGGACAGGACCCTTCGTTGATTTTTCTCTGAAACTTTCTGTAATGTCATGCAAGAAAATTGAAAACATACTGGTATTTTCCAAAATCTCATTAAATTAGACATTCTAATTCAAAATGTCAAATGAGAATGAAAAGAATTGCAGGATTTGGGGATCTTGCAAAATTTCAGCCATGTTATATTTTAAGGTATTTCTGCAAATACTACTTTGATTATTGTATTATAGCTATAGTGGAATCCACAGGTATTTTTGGATTCAAAAATAATATTCAAAATTATAGCTTACCAATCACAATTTTTAGATTTAAAAATCACACTAAGACAAACCAAATCACATTATCACTTAAAATGATGGGTTGGAACATAGTCAAAGTGTTAAAAAAACACTTTGTAATTCTATCCAGAATTACTTTTTATACCAAATACTGATTCTTGTTTATTTTTTTATTTTCCATCTCAGAAGAAGGAATATAATAATAGCAATATAATAATATACCGAGGGGATGCAACCCCCATATCTTGCTTGATATGTCTAAAGGAGGGAATCTGAATGAATTGATTAATTCTATAAATGATGGGGGAAATGCACCAATGTAGTTTGCTGGCTTGGTCAACTATAGTAAATCTAATCAATAAAATAAAATAAGAATCATGACTTGGAGAAGATATCAGTACTTACTGTAAGGTTTCTGACAAGGCCTTTATAATCAACTAGAAGAGTTAGATGAGATAATTAGTTACCTATAAGTTAAAAGAAAAATAAAGAACATCCAACTAAGTAGTGGTAGCTGAAACACTACATCACATTTCATTTTGTTTATCAGCTAATAAAAATATTTTTCTCTGCTGCAGCCGTGAGAAATAAATCTTTACATATATCAGAGGACAATATACTTCTTCCTTTTAACTGCTAGTGGGGGTGTGACTTGATTGGGTGGGGGTTTGGCTGTGTTCTGATGGCTGGGGGTGTGTTCTGCTTAGGTGGGGGCCTGGCTGTGCGTCAGGTTAGTCTTAGTTGCTGGGGATTTTGAGCTGGTGGCTGTGATCTTGTTGTTTGGCTTCGTGTTCGTGGTCTGCCACATCTTCATGGTGGGTGTCAGTTTGCTTCTTGTATGGGCAGAGGGGTTTGTGAAGTGGGTAGTGGTGCAGCTTGCAGGTATGGCTTCTGTTCGTTGGGGGTTTTTTCGTGGGTTCTCTTTTTTGTTCCCCTTTTCTTTTCTGTTTGGTTGGGGTTTGGGTATGAGTCTTTTTCTGCATGAAGTTGTGGTGGTAGCATCTTGTGTGGCACTTGGGGTGGGTCTTGGTGTCATTGCTTCATGTTAGGTACTCGTTTATTAATGAGGCAGGTTTCCAAATGGTTGGCTAGGCGGGAGGTATCATCTCGTTTTATCATGCTGTGTGGGCGTTTTTCTATCTCTATGGCTTCTCTGATTATCTGTGGTGAAGTGGTTCGGTTTTGGCGATGGTCTGGTATTTTAAAGTCAATTTCATGTCCTCGTGGCGCTTTTGATTGGTGTTGGACCAGAAGAGGTCAGTTCTTCTTTTCCTAAGAGTTGTGTGTGTGTGGTATGTGCTTCAAATGCGTGCACTAATTCTTCTGTTAGTTTGTCCTTATGTATGTGGTGGGGCAGGCGCAGTGCAAGGGATTTCGTATACTCCTTGGTTTTCTAACTCGATTTTGTCTTTAGGGTTATCTTAGGATGGTGGATATTTTCTGTTTGTGCAGAATGCTGTTTTAAGGTTGTGTTTTGGAGGATCGGTGCTGATTTTGTCAGCAGATTTTTGACAAAAGTCAGCAAGATCCTCCAAAAAACACAACATTTAAAACAGCAATTCTGCACAAAACAGAAAATATCCACCATCCTAAGAAACCCTAAAGACAAAAAATCGAGTTAGAAAACCAAGGGAGATATACGAAAAATCCCTTGCACTGCCCTGCCCCACCACATACATAGGACAACACTAACAGAAGAAATTAGTGCACGCATTGAAGACACAAAAACTCAATCAGAAAGAAGAACTGAAACCTCTTTCCCTGGTCCAACACCAAAGCCACCAGGACATGAAAATTGACTTAAAAAATGACCACGAACCATCGCCAAAAACCGAACACTTCAAACCACAGAATAATCAGATTAAGCCATAGAGATAGAAAACGCCCCACACAGCATGAATAACGATGATGATACCTCCCGCCTACCAACCATTTGGAAACCTGGCCCTCATTAATAAACCGAGTACCTAACATGAAGAAATGACACCAGACCCATACCACACAGTGCCACACAGATTTGCTACCACCACACTTCATGGCCAGGAAAAAGACTCACACCCACCACAGAAGAGGAGACACCGACCACGGAACCAGAAGCCATTACTGCAGCTTGCACCACTACCCACTTCAAACCCCGCTGGACCCATACAAAAGCAAACTGACACCCACCATGAAGATGTGGCACGGACCACGAACCACGAAGCCAAACAAACAAGATCACAGCTCCCAGCTCAAATCCCCCAGCAACTAAGACTAACCTCAGCCACAGCCAAGGCCCCCCACCCTAAGCAGAAACACACCCCACGCCAATCAGAACACAACCAACCCCACTTCCAATCAGAAACACAGCCAAACCCCCAACCCAATCAAGTCACCACCCCACTAGCAGTTAAAAGGAAAGAAAGCAGCAGCAAGCTTCACATTACTCGTGAGAAAGCACAGAGCTGAAGAAACAAGGCACTGAAGATTGATGAATTGAGACTTCATCGAAACGTTGCCAGATACTATCCAATTCTTACGCGGGAGAAACCCGAATAACCAAAGATCCATATATTATATATATATGTGGTGTGTGGCGTTTGTAGCTCCTCGTTAGTTACGTGCCCTCATTACCCCACGTCATTGTAGTCTAGTGTTTAGAAGTGATGTAAGACAATGTCTTCAGCAGATATCTCATCTAGCCATTTTGATCAGGCCTTCTGTATCACATACAAACTCAATATAGAGGCTGATGGATAGCAGCATGAGATTCTGCTGAAACGTTGCTACAACTTTAAAAGCACTACAATGACATGGGATAATACCCAAAGGAAGCTGAACAGCACATATATATATATATAATTCATATTCAATGTTCATACATGAGATTTCTGAATGGTCAATGAAATAAAATAAAATAAAACAAGGCAAGCTAAATATAATGTGAAGCTAAAGGACACCATGTTTTTCCTAAGTTTTTTTTTTAATGCTGATGGCCTCTTCCAGACTGGTTTCCCTGCACATATTGTTGCATAATGAGGCAAACTGGAAGGTGCAGGAGTGTCATGCAAATACAAGTAGCAGGGCACTTCTGCACCTTCCAGCCATCTGCAACGTCGCTTCAATCTGCCTGTGCTGCCAGCCCCCTCTTGCTGCAACAGCACCATTACCTTATCCTGGCCAGTGAGGGCTGCACTGCTTTCTGCAGGTTTGCACTTGGCCAAAGGGGTGGGGGCCAGCGGGTGTGCGGGCCATAATCCAGGGTGCAGCCTGGATTAATTGCTTTGGGGGGGCTTTGGGGAGACATTTCTCTGCAGCCCACCACCTTTTTTCACGGACCACCCGTGGGCTGTGGCCCACCGGTTGGTGACCACTGCTCTGGAAGACTAATCCTTCATTGCAAATCCCCAACCTCTATGAAGCATTGCCTACTGGTAGTAAAAAAATGTGGGAATCTGGTATTTGACACTGAATATTTAAGTTCTGCCTCTAAACCTCTTGGTTTGCTAAGGACAAAGATAAGCTATCAATACCTATTATATTGGCAAATCATAATTACAATATTTCTATTTGCCTTGATTTGTGATCCTAAGAGATGTTCAGTATTAGTTTTTTTCAGAAGGTCTATGTCAAAGTTTTCAAAAATTTACATCATAACACCTTTAGTGTCTCAGAATTTTTTTTACAGTACCATAGGCTTAAAGATCACCCAAAACTCTTCAGAAATGGATGTGACAAAAATTGTAAACATCCTATGGCATCCCTGTGAGTTTGCATCCAAGAGCCACAATGTGGGAATAACAGGCTATGCCCTACATAAATACTGATAGAAAGGAGTATTTAAATTTTTGCCATTGTTATTTTAAAAGATAAACATCATGACTTTTTTTCAGGTGCAAATAAAGGGTGGAATCCAGTGGTGGGATTCAATTTATTTTACTAGTGGTTCTGTGGGCGAGGCTTAGTGGTTGTGGCAGGGGAAGGATACTGTAAAATCTCCAGTCAGAGGCGGTATTTGCCAGTTCTCTGAACTGCTCAAAATTTCTGCTACCGGTTCTTCACAACTGGTTGGAATGCTGAATACCACTGCTGGTGGAATCCAGTGTTGATCATCTTTTGAAAGAAAGAAACTGTCCCCCCCACCACCACCAAAAATATATATGTAGCTAAATTATTTTTGAAGTTCTCCAAAACAAGAGAGAATTGGCCAGTCTCACTTTTGTGACTCAGGTTATCAGGAAAAGTTCAACCAGCAAATACAAACATTTAATTTGACCCTACAGCTTCATATGAGACCAACATTTACACACTAAAACAAACAATACAAAACAAGCAAGTAATTCAAATTGGTCTAGTAGTTACATACAAGAGAAATACTCATCTGGAGAATTTTGGGGTCTTAAGCGAGCTGCAGGGCCAGGTACCACAAACAGGTCTTTAACATTGCTCAAATATGCATCCAAGTAGACTGTTTTTTGGCAGTTAGCTTCCTCCATTCCTTGCAAGAAAAATATAAAGTTTTATGCACATTTATAAATGTGGACATATTTTACTATGCACTGAGAAAAAGTAGCTCTCAGGTATAATTCCTAGCAAAAAATTAAGACTTGTTTGTTCATATAAATGAATATAAAGTATTTCTACTTTCCATATTGTTTCCAACTTCTTCATATGCAAGTCCCAGTGACTGAACAAAAGTTACCTGTTTAGAACCCACTTAAACAAGTGGTCTTTATAAATAATGAACACTCCAGACTCTAGATTAGGGGTGGGGAATTATGGTCTTTTTATTACCCAGCATTTATACATGGGGCTCCAAATGTCTGGGAATGTAAGCATTGGGTGCTTGTACAATTTTATACCCCAACTGGCAGGCAGGATGTCACATGGTTAGCCATAGTCAGAAAATCTAGAACATTCATTTCCTTCCTAACTGAATGATGCTCAATCTATGGATAACATCCTCTGAAGCTGTACTTCATATATAACTAAAATGGGTCATCTGTATCTCACATTAGCACTTACATTTGCACCAAGCATTGTTGGTTTGGCACATGAATTCAATTAAAATATGATTATAATTTCTGTAATCAATAATCCAGCTGGGTTAGAATTAAATCCAGTGGTGAATTCATGAAAATTTGCTCCTAAACTATTCTACATTTATTTAGAAGTTTTTTTTAATATATCCAAACTACTGCAAAATTATCTTTTCTTTAAAAACAATAGTTCAAAAGACATTTCAAAAATGTTTTAAGTATCCTAAAATCTATATGTTTTAACAAGACTTACCATGGTCAGAAATAAGAATAATATTAATGCAGTTGTGAAGGTTCATTTGCTTAAGCCCATCCATCAACAGCCCAACCACTTTGTCTACTCTCTCTAATGCAAGAATGACCTGCAAATCAAAAGTGAAGAGAAGCAAAACAAATAAGTTAACCTACATTTAAAAAAATTAAAATATTCTGCTGTCAATAGAAAGCATCTGTCAGTAATATAGAGTAGGAATTGGTTATCCATTAGTCTCCCTTGCTCTGCAACACTTATCAATTTTTAATTCTGCTTGATATAGTTTGGAGAGCTCTTTAATGGAGCAACATAGCTGACTGATATTTTCCATCAGCAGCAGAAGATCATTTAGATGTCCTTCCTGATGACTATTGACACAAGTAAAATTAATTGTGATATAGACCTCTGTCTAAGATGAGCAATTCCAGCAATGATCATTCTTTGACTGCATAGCTGAGCTGTGCAGGATTGCGGTTCAGTCACCCTTGTAACTGAATTAAGAGATACAAAGAGTCTTCCATAATAAAACTAAACAAACAAAGCCTTTAGACTACTATTGCAGAAAACACTCCAAATTTCCAGAACACTTAACCAAGATGAGTAACAGAAATGCAAGAGAAGTAGCAAGAATGTCTAAAAATTAGGGTATCCTTCCCCAAAGTGCTTTTTCAAGCCATGTGACAAGAAACAGATTTTATTATTTGTCATTTATTAAATATACACCCCACTTTTCTACCTATGCAATGCCCATGGCAACTTACAGTGATTAAAAATACAAATGATAAAATATAGGAATAAAAACAATGACATTAAAAGGAAAGCAACATTAAAATCAGTATTATTAGAAACAATTCAGTTAGCAATTGTAGGTTTGGGGAAAGAGATATGTTTTAATTATTTTACTAACTATTAGAAAAGTGATAGCCAAACACTATCACTTTTCTAATACCGTGTTTCTCCAACAATACGGCCTCCACCAATAGGAAGCCCCACCATGTTTTACAGGCATTCAATTTATAAAATTGAATTAAGCCCCTCCCCCAAAATTAAGGCCCATATTAAACATGCAAAATAGGGGGGAAATGGCGGGGGGAATGGCAGGGGGGGCTTGCATTTCGGAAGTACTTGCATGCGTGGATATGGTGCTGCCTGCATTGGTGGAGCACTTCATACCGGGAGCCCTTTCGCTACCATTGCTTTTATTTCTCCCTTGCTGCCGTGGCGTTAGAGGAACGCCGCAGCATTTGGCGCAGCCACGTATGGCCAGTCAGGACTCCTCCCTGCAACCGGAACCCTGAGGAGACACTTGGCTTCAGGCGCTCCTGTCGCTGCGTTCTGAGGGAAGGTGCTCACCTGAGAGGATCTCTCCCTCTCTCTCAGGTGAGATTTGGGAACGAGGGGCAGGAGGAGGCATGCACGCACCTGCGGCTCGCTTTCCCAGCTCTGCCCAGCCCGCACGGCTCTGGCACGGCCCTGGCGGGATGAGCGGAGGGTCCGACGGGGAGGCGCTCGCTGCCTTGGTGAGAGCTCTTCCGCTGGGAGCCTCCTTCCCATGGACTCTACTTCCGCTGGGAGCCTCCTTCCCATGGGCCCTCCTTCCCGGTGGAAGAGCTCTCACCAAGGCAGCGAGCGCCTCCTCACCGGACCCTCTGCTCATCCTGCCAGGGCTGCACCAGAGCCATGTGGGCTAGGCAGAGCCGGGAAAGTGAGCCGCGGGTGCGTGCATGCCTCCTCCTGCCCCTCGTTCCCAAATCTTGACCGGGTGAGCAGCGCTTCGCTTGATGTGCAAAGCTGCGGCTTCCTCACCTCTCAGGAAGCAGAAGGAACTGGCTTCAGCCTCCTCCTCCTCAGCCGCAGTGCAGACCTTGAGGGGAGAGAGAGAGATAGAGAGAGAGGGAGAGATCCTCTCGGGTGAGCGCCTTCCCTTGGAATGCAGTGACGGGAGTGCCAGAAGCCAAGTGTCTCCTCAGGGCTACGGTTGCAGGGAGGAGCCCTGACTGGCCGCATGTGGCTGCGCCAAACACCGCGGCATTCTTCTAACGCCGTGGCAGCAAGGGAGAAGGAAAAGGTCTCCTGAATCCCAAGATGTCACCACCTGCCCACCCGAGGATGCAAGGGGGGGAAAAGACGGCCTAGCCGTTTTTTCAGGGGTCAAAAAAATATAAGGCCCGGCCTTATAATGTGAGAAACAAGGTAGTTAGTTATCACTTAAGACAGAGGTCTCCAAACTTGGCTACTTTAAGACTTGCAGACTTCAACTCCCAGAATTCTCCAGCCAAAATAGCATAGCTGGCTGGAGAATTCTGGGAGTTGAAGTCCCCAAGTCATAAAGTTGTCAAGTTTGGAGACCTCTGACTTAAGAGAAAGTTATGTTTACATACTAGATAGCCATATTTCCAATAGCAAGGGACATCTTCAAAAGGGTCCATCTGGCTCCAGGCAGTATAATGTTCAACTTTTTCCCCCATCATATTTAGGGATAGGCATTGGCTTTCCCCTATAAAAATTAACTTTTACTTAAATGTTTAATACATAAAGTTGATCCAAGAAGTATTAAAGTGATCTCTTTTTAAAGTTCCCGGCTATCATCCAATCCAACCCAATATACATACATATAATCCTCTTTTATCTATTTGGGTCACTTACTTTTTTAAACACTTCTTAACTTTTAATCCTGTCAGTATTAATGTCTTTAGAATGTCTGAGTCTAACTGTTTAATAGGATTGTAAATCTGAAATCTTTAATAATTATGTTTAACGATCTTGTCCATGGTCTCCATTAAATGCATTCTGCATCAAGATCTTTCATAGTTGTTTTCAAGTTTTATATGTCCTCACATTGTACTCAAAGAGCTGTGCATCATTTTTATAATAAATTAATAATTAAAGCAATGTTTTATTTTAAATGATGGGATCAAATTGCCCCTTAATTAGATACGTTTAATGTTCTTGTCCTTAATCTACTATGGAACTTAATTTAAAAGAAATGTCATTATCACATCCAGTTACTTACTTCACTGCTGATTGGCCCATAACTGTGTCCTGAGGAATCTGGTTCTTCTAAATACAGAGTGTAAAAGTGTGGTCTATATCAAACAGCATTAAAATTTAATATTTTATATATAAATTAAGAGAAAAGAGAAAATATTTAAATTCAGTAGATTTCATTAGAAACAAGTGCATTAATAACAAATTTTGGGATGGTTTATATAAAAATGTACATTATAGTACACATATAGATAACACATATGGATAAAGCACAATGACCAGGAGGCTGGGTCCTAAATCAAGCAACCTCTCACTAAATGGCCTTTAAGCAAATCATACTGTCTCAAATTCAAGCCACAATATGAATAGTAGTAGTAATAAGAATATCAGTATATTAAAATACAGTATGCATGAGTGGTACAAGGATTTAAAGTATGTACATGAAGCATTCTGAACAGTTGAAAACACTGTTCAAAACCTCAGTTTAAAGGACTTTAATTCAACAGATTTCAGATTCAATAGATAAAATTTCCACTGCAATTATGACATTATGTTATATGACATTCTGTCCAGGCTAACAGACAAAGGAGAATAATCGACACTCCTTTCATGGAACTGAACCATTAACATGAAATAATCACTATGTATTATATTACTCCACATTCATACTTTGTTACAGTATAAGCTTTTATGAACCCTTTAAAACAATTTGAAACAAAATTTACAACATCCATAAGACAAGCCAAATAGTGACAATTCAGCATAGCAGTTACTATTTGCCTTTCAGTTATTTTCTACATTGCTTTAAGATAGCAATTTACTTGCCTTTCTTCTTCTGGTAATTGTAGCCATCTAAGAAATGTTATTACTCTTTCTTCAAATGGTATTGATCTAAAGAGAAAATGTCAACAAAACACAGAGACTTACATGTTTCCCTTAGGGCAGCTGTCATTGATTTATTAAATCTGGACATAAAGATCCAGCACATTCTAAACATCCAGACAATCAATCATTATAGATCAGGATTGGAACATTGTAACAATTATTACTTAGGTGCTTTGAATCAGGCAAGTTTTATGAATCCCCAAATTAACCCAGACAGTTCATTTGGAGCTACCACATCTGCACTGCAAAAATGTGGGCAGTCACTAGATGGCAGTAACTCTCTGATCATCTGAATATTGTACCCAGCAGATTTTATCTTAGAGATTCAGAAAAGATTAAGCTATGGTTGGTTTGAAATAAGACCATCATTCAGAAAAGAATAAGAAGATATGTGCCATAACATGGTTAGTTACTGAAGGCTTTCTTTGTCTACTATTTTTGATTAGAAGAAATATTTTCATGCATATCTTTAAAAATTAATTGGATTATTGTGAAAATATTCAGAATGTTTTAAAGACCAAAATTTTCTAAAACAAGTGGGGCTTTTAAAGTGCAGGAATATCTGCTTAGCATTTTCAGAGACTTGTGCTCGGAAATGCATTTTTAGGACAAGCATACATATAGAATTTTATACATTCTATAATTACACCAATCTTGTATGAACACTCTGTAACTTTACAAGCAAATACAATGTTAATTCTAATGAAACTATTAATGAGGTTAAAATAATTTCATAAACCATAAAAAGTATGTCCTTTTTTAATGGGACTTCTGGAATCAATAAAACGTGTTCCTTTATTCACAAATTCTCACCTATTGTATAATTTGTACAAGTTTGGAAAACTTCCATTGACATCAACATCTGAACCAGGCCAGAAAAATGAAGCAGATTTTAGTCCCTGATACATTGCAGTCAGCCAAATCTGTACAAAAAAGAATTTTAAAATGTTATTCGTGCATTATTTCTGTTGCTTTTGAAACGGTATTTGGAAAATAATTTGCTGCTTTAAAAGAATTGCAGGGATTTTTGCTTGTCAGTTTCCACCCACTCACCCAACCCTTCTATGTTGTAGTCAAAAGGAACACTATTGCCCCTAACATTATGCCCTTTTTGTCTTGTTGAATCTTTCACTGATTGCTTATGTTTAAGCATTTTATTTTCCAAGGTATTCATCAGAAGATGGGAAGATGTCTATGTTTATGATAGTGCCTTTGCTAAGTCTTTCACAAGATCTGCTATTCTGTTTCTTCTAAGGAGAAAAATGCTTTATTTATTTATATAATCTGCAAGAATAACTCGATATTTCAACATTCATCTGATCAAGCCTTTTCTATTCTATAATATACCATATTGGCATTAAGCACTCTTGATCTTCTGTTTACAAAGAACTGCTTCATTTCAGCCTGTCTCCTGAAAAGCCATTATTCCCTTTTCAAAAATAAGTGGATGGTGAAGCTAACTGAGTTGACAGACATGGCAAAATTGATTAAATGCTTTGATTAAAGAAAATATTGTATCTAGATTTGTTTCTACCTGGTCATCACTCTTGGATTTTTTTTTGATTGAATCTAAAACAAATGAGATTTTAATTTGTTTTTTGATGGTTAGATATGTTTATGATGACTGAGGTATTATTTAATATAATGCATTCTAGTTCAAAGTGTCATTAATTTATATGTGTCAGAGTGCACAGTGTGACTAGGTGAGATAACCCAGGAGCAAATACAGCACACACATTTGTATTTACATGTAGTGGTTTTATCCCTACAAAAGCATATATACATGCAAGTACTTTGATACAGGCCTTGAACAATCAGCAATCAGTAATCAGCTACACCATGGACGCACATATGGAAAGACAGATATACTCTCACAAGCTCTCTCTTATATTATAGCCTCTTATAGTGGTAGCAGTCAAATAACCCTGCTGACTTATTGATACCATTGCCTCATCATTACAGCATTACAGCATTACAACCTACAGCAGCTGGTCAGCTATTAAATCATCATTATGTTTTCCTCCATATGAAATAAAGTTAAACGTTACTTTTTTCTACAGCTTTTTGTTATTGTTGCTGTTTCTTGTACTCCCTAATTTTGTATATTTCTTCTTGTTGTTGTTACCATTTTCCACAACTCCCCCCCTTATTTTTTTGTATTTTATATATTTTTGGAAATTTAATAAGGTTTTGGAAAAAAATAGTCTTTTCCTTCTTTCTTTGTTCTGTTTCAAAAGAACATGGCAAATTCATCCACTATAAATTTAAAATTGCCTCCTTCTGCTGCACAGGGCATCTGGCCAGACATCACCAATATATCTTTCAATCCACAGTAGCTTGTAGAATCCTTAATGCCCTTGCCACTTTTCATCCTCCCATCCAATCAGTTTCCAATTCATCCTTCCTTTCATTTTCCAGCTGTCCTACATTAATACCTCTCACAAACTATTTCTTCTCCCTTGTTTCCCTCACTAATTTGTTCCCCTTGTCTAATATTTCTCTCCTTTCCTGCTTTTCATCTCTGTGTCACTCTCTCTTTTTCTACCTGAGAGCTGCAAAAGCTTTGAGAAAAACAACAACATCATGAGCAAAGCCAAGCCATAAATGAGATTTGAGGATAATGACAGCAATCTGGCAATAACAGTACCAAAAACAACAGTTATACCAGCCCGTTGTGGAAATAATTGATCACATTTCTTTTAATGATCAGGAGGAAGTGGAACACGTGAAGAAAGCTTGTATAATATAAAGCAATCATACATTTTTCTTTAAGACTCTGGGAACAACAAGAAAGAAAAAATAGGTCTTTGTATAAGTAAAAAAAAACAAACTTACAAGACTCTGCCATTTATCTTGGAGTGTAGGAAGAAGTTTCCATTTGCTCTAGGTCAGGGGTCTCCAAACTTGGCAACTTCAAGTCTTGTGGACTTCAACTGCCAGAATTCTGGAAGTTGAAGTACACAAGTCTTAAAGTTGCCAAATTTGGAGACCTCTGTTCTAGGTTATGGTGCTGGTCTAGAAACCAGGAGACTGTGAGTTCTAGTTCCCCTTTAGGCATGAAAACTGGCCGGATGACTTTGAACCAGACATCTTCCCAGGACAAGGGGGGGTGTTGTGGGGAAAATATTGTGTGTGTGTGTGTTCTTTCCTTGAGTTATTTATAAAAATAATGAAGATGGGATATAAATACAGTAATTTTTTAAGAAGTAAAATAAAATTATCATAATTTTGATAGTCATACACAAAATGTATCATAAATACATTTTGCATGTATTCAGTATCCTGAGAAAAAAAATACATCAAAGTACCAGGACAGGATGAACCGAACTGCAAGTGCGGCCTATTGCACAAAGACAGTTGAGGAATAAACGAAACAAGGAGTACAAGTAAAGAACAAATGAGATAACAAGAGAAAAATCTTTCATGTTTCAAAACCTTTCATTGCAACAATCAGCACAAACAAAAGGTAAACCTGCTTTTTGTCTATCAAGTCAAAAATCAAGTGTTACGCAAGTCAATAAAAGAAGGAAAAAAGAAAAATACCCACTACCTGAAATTCTCTCAACTTCCCTTACTAGAGATATAATTTAGGGCACCATGAGACCTCCTATTATAAACATTTCATCTGTTGTATTTATAATTCTGTAGGTAAAATTTGTACAGTTCTATGTAATCAATGCAGCATGCACAGTAAAATGAATTGCAGCTTTTCCACTTTTTATGGTCTGAATTTCTGATCTTAACAATGTAGTTTATTTGAACTCCAGTAAATTGATCAGTGTTTTTCATGCACATAAGTACCCCATGTCAAACACATTATTGCCTCCCATTTTTCAAAGAAAAAGACCATCTTAACCCTACATCTTCAACATTTATGCCTAGTGCATTGTCTCTCCTTCATGAACCCTTCAATGTTTTACCATTCTCTACACTGAACTGGAAATGTCTCCACAAAAAATCACACTTAGCCTATTGTCTTCTGACCTGCCTGATCATTTCTTTTCAATGTTTCCATGGAATGGAAGAACCAACAGTTGAGTCTGTTATTAGTCCTGTCCCCATTTTTCAATTCTAAATCCATATGTGGATGAAACTCACTCTACCCATTTCTGCTCATTAATCTTGCAGCTCCATTTTCTGTGATCACGTTTATGTTAATATGATTAAACATTGTAATTTGAAACAAATTGTGCTGAATCTAGACTTGACTAAATGGGGTGCTACTTTCTATGGTTAAACAAATCTAAGTCCAGCAAATGCTTCTCACATGAGAAATTTTCTGATTCCTTTCCATCTCCAAATAAATCAGTTCTTTTTTTTTTTTTTGCTCCAGGTATCTCAAACTTTCAATAGCAGGAGTATCAGGAGAAGCAGAAATTTGACAGCTCTGCAACTTCTTTCTTCCAGCAAAAGTAAAACTTCATCAAGGGCAAGACCCACCTGAGGTACAAATTACCAAATAGCTTGTTTTTCCTTCACCTGCTATCTTTATTATTATTATTATGTTACTATTTATCTGAGGCAGATAACTTTGGTTTTATCTTTAACTTTCTCTTTTTCTCGTTTCTCATGTTTCCCACAGTTAGTCCCACGCAGCTCATGTTGCTTCTCCATGCAACAAAATTACACAGTGATTTTCTTTAGTAGAATGAACAGGCAGAAGGCTAGCAGAGCGTACTCATGAACACCAATTGGCAGTCAGAAAACACAATGAAAACACCTTAATTTTGTAACACATTGACATTATCTCAACAGGGAAATTGTGAGCATCCTAGACTAAACTAAATCCAGAAATGTTATGGAATTCCTGGAAGTTTGGCATTTAGACAAATTAGCATCAACAGAGATATAGATTACACACCATTAAAAAGAATAATAAGAAGCATTAAAAAAGAAAAAAGGAGAGAAGAGGAGAAGAGAGAGGAGGGAGGAGGAAAGGAGAGAAGAGAGAAGAGAGAAGAGAGAAGAGAAGAGAAGAGAAGAGAAGAGAAGAGAAGAGAAGAGAAGAGAAGAGAAGAGAAGAGAAGAGAAGAGATAATATTTAATAATTGGTGGTGAGTTGTCAGTGGATGGTCAAAGTCTGCTTATTTTTCAGACACTATAACAACATTTAGCTACATTCAAAGACACTATATTGGACTGATCCAACAACAGCAATTGCACATAAAAGAAATTGGTGCTTCCCGGGTATTTTATCAAGTGAGCTATTATGAGATGGGTCTGTGAGTCCTTACAAAAGGTACAATATAGTGGGATGTGAGGTGCATTAAGTATCTGCTGATAATTAATAACACATTATATTCAAAATTGATACTTACCGGCTGTCCTTGATACCACTGTGGATTAGACTTCTCAGCATTTTTGAGTGTGAAAGTAGCATTTCTCTTTGGATCATACATTTTGTTATCCACTAGACCATGGGATTCTGGATATAGACCCTGGGAGTAAGATTTGAATTAATATGCATCAACAATGATGACATAGCAACAATTATAGATCTCAAACTATACACAGTAGCAGACAGTAACACTTAGAGATCATCAAGTTTGATTCTCTCCAGCTTAGCATTACAATAATAGATTTTAGACAAAGTTTGCTAAAAGAAACTCTGCATGTCTTGCCTCACAATTCCATAGTAATTTGGAAAGATTCTAGACACTTTTTATTTCATGTGGGGCAATTGCAAGGCCAGGGGTGGGATTCAACCGGTGTTACTACCGGTTCAGTGATTACATTTTGCTGCGTGCGCATGTGATACAACTAAAGCTGTGCCACCTGGACAGCTGATAAGTGCTACGTGAGGGTTTGAAAAACCACTTTTTTCCTGCTTTTTCAACCTCAGCTGTGCCGCAAAAAGCAGCTGAGGTTGAAAAAGCAGAAAATAAAGGGCAGGTAAGAGCCCAGGCAGGCAGGTGGGTCAAACAGCAGCAGACACAGAACCAGTTCTGTGTCTGCTGCTCTTCAGAGTTACCGGTTCTATAGAGCTGGGCAAAACCAGTAGCATCCCACCCCTGTGCAAGGCCAAGAGAAGTTAAGACATTAAGGCTTAATAACATTTTAAAGAGACAAGATTGGGTTTAGAGTGAAAAGAGGCACAAAGAATATGTCAGGCAAACAAAAACTGGGATGATATCTACACTGGAAACATGGAATTAAGGAGTGGGAGAAAATTATGGAAGTTACTCCTTGGTTATTACTCCTAATATAATGAAATAGAATTTTTACAAGTCTGATATGCCTTTGAAGAGATATGGAACATGAAAATCAAGAACTTCAACGTACTCTTACCGTAGCAATGCTGTAATGATTAGGAAATGTTTTTGATGGATATACTGGCCTTAGGCTGCGAGTATATGTCCCACATTTTCCTGTCAAGGAAAAAAAATGCAATTCCATGTTTATAAATAATGCATTTCTTCATATCAAATATTCAGAATGATTTAGAATAATATGGCATGTCCCATGTTTTTTGCAGCAGCAAAAATAAATTGCACTGTTATTACACTGTTCCAAATGAAACGCAAAATGTCCATCATTCTAACTATCTTCACATATTTTAGATACCACTAGAAGTTTCAAATAGAAAACTTAGATTGAATTACTATACAACTAAATTTGAGATGCAAAATATTTATTGTTCTTCTGTGTCAGACTTCCAAAAAGATAGTTTTCAAATATATTCAAGTGTTTTCTTTCTCTACCATCCCCTTGTTCAAACACTTCATAATTAATCATTCTTTAGAGTATCAACATTTCCATAATTGGAAATGTAATCATACAATTGTAACAATGAAAAAAAAGAATTGCTGAATTCAAGTAAGACTTGAACAAGCTCATTCTTGGGTCTTGAATCACTGCTGCCCATGAAATATTCAAGTCTTATTTGGAGTTTACAAAGGATATGAAGAGCTATGAAAGGGAACACCCCTTAATAATTATTATCTCTGCTTGCTATTGCTCAGATACAGTAGGTACTTACTTAATTTACTAATAACAGGAAGAAGTTTGCCCCAAGTTTGCAAATATTCAGCTCGGAATCCATCCAAAGAAAATAGTAACACTGGAGGTTTTGTAAATCTGAGTTGGAAACATTAGGACAGTGAAGGTAAGCTCATTATTCATCTATTTTCTAAATGCTATAGATTAAAGGCCACTTCCTCCATTTGACCCTAAGCACATGGCAGAAGAAAGGAAAACCATATCAAAACTTGCTATTCATCTACATCTGCTGCCTTCAGCCTGAGGTTGATGCCGTCTAAAACCTGAATTTCAGCTTCCATAACAATGGGAGCAGTGGTAGGATTCAAAAGGTATTACTACTGGTTCTGTGAGTGTGGCTTGGTGGGCATGGCTTGGTGGGTGTGGCTTGGTGGGCGTGGCAGGGAAAGGTTACTCAAAAATCCCATTCCTTCCCCATCCCGCTAACCTGCTTTCCAGCTCAGTTTTCCTGTGCAGGGCAAAAATGAAGACCCAGCCAATCAGCTGGGACTTGGGAGGCAGAGAATAGATGGGGACGGGGCCAGTCAGAGGTGGTTTTTGCCGGTTCTCCGAACTACTCAAAATTTGCGCTACTGGTTCTCCAGAACTGGTTAGAATCTGCCAAATACCTACTCTGAATGGGAGCTGCAGGAGACAAGAGCCACATTTTTTTATAACACTAAGCTGGGAAAGCTACAGTAATACAGGCTTTGTCAATCTACACAACATTCTACATGAGAGGGAGGAAGTAAGCAAGTTTCTGTATGCAGAGCAAATATCTTTCACCAGATCCTCCCCACAAACATGGACAGTGGGGAAAGAATACGCTGTAGCAACAGTTACGGGGATAAAAAATATAATGTCAATTAGTGCACATGCAAATAGGGCTTTATATAGATATGTACATGGAGGTAAATCAGGCAAGGACAGGTAGACAGTTAATAATGGCAACTGGGACTGGAATTTCCATCACTAAACAACATGGTCACAATGTACAACATCACATGACTGCACCATTTAGTGGCAGCAATTCTGGCCCTTCCGATTGCCATTATTAAGTGGGCCACTTGACATCATCACATGGTCACCAATTGCAACATCCTGCTGGTTTTCCCATTGTCTCTGCTTGTGGGAAGCTGGCAATGAAAGTAGCAAAGAGCAATCATGTGACCACAGGATGTGCTGCGATGTCACAATTCTGAGCTGGTTACCAAGTGCCTGGATTGCAATCATGCGAGTGTCATGACACTGTGTCAGCCAGACCTTTTGAGGACCACTTGTTCAGCACCGTCATAAGTCCAAACAATTGCTGAACGAGTGGTCATTAAATGATGACCACCAGTGAATAGGAATAAATATTAACAGCCATGTATTTTTTTAAAAATGAATTTTTTAAGAGATTTAGTTTTGGGATAAACTATTTTTTCATCAAGGTTCTTGCAAGAGACATTTTGATACCACACCCTCTCTCCTGATTTTTAGAAAGTTGCAAAATCCACCTTAAATTTTCTTACCCTTCTGGACACTGGTTTTCACTGATGTCTTCGCATTTCTCTTCAAGCCAACTTGTCTTTCCTTTTTTTTAAAAAAAAAAAAGAAGTTTATCACATTATTTTGTTTTTCAAGAGTAAAACGGATTTGATAGTTTATTAATTTGGTAGTTAGGGAAATATTACATTTATTTTATTTTTAACCTCCTATTAATTTTACATATATCATGAGATTTCCAAGTCTTTTTTTTTTAATTGCAAGCCAAATGGAGCTCAAAAGTTATTCTTGGATCTCTTTAATATCACTATGGTTACAGATGACATCTACAATAAAAAAGGTCATTAGGTGTAGACATTTGTACTTTTTTGTTTTTAAGGAAAAAATTATAATATTTTAAATGGTCATCTCAAATTGATGGTCTCCATTGCTTGTTAATGCAGAAACGCTTAACAGGTGCAGGCTTTCGAATGTACTCTACCCACTGACCCTCTAATAGAAAAATGCTGCCAAGCCACTATCTTTTCCTTAGCCCAGTTCTGATCTGAGACAGAACACAAGAAAACTAACTGGAGAATGAGATACAAGAGAGCAAACATAAGAGGAAAAAGGACTCAGCTCCCATTTCCTAAATTCCACATCTGATGTCCCATGCAAATGCTTCTCCTTCCTCTTCCTCTGCTAGGAAAGAATGGGAGCATGGCTGACTACACTGAAGCTTGCCATGTTCTTAGAAAAGAAGGTCAAAATATATGGTACAAATGGTTGTATAAAAAGGAAGTAAAGATGTCTAGTGAAACTGATTAAACAAACAACAAGGGAAAATGGAAATAAGGATAAATGTATATATAGCTATGTATACATGTAAAGTATTATAATTAAATAAGTATTGTATTATAATTGTAATGATAACATAACAAAAAGTAAGGATTTAAGAAATAAGTTATAGATTCACTTGTAACAAATGACTTTAATTGATACTAACAGAAATGTACACTACTATGAAAATGTTGCAAAAATGTGAGAACGTTTCTCTTTTTAAAAAATATATCTCTTTTTTGAAACTTTCAATAAACATTATTTTAAAAAAAAGAAAAGAAGGTCAAGACTGTGAAAATTATTTAAATCAGGGGTGTCAAACTCAATTTCATTGAGGACCACATCAGGGTTGTGTTTGACTTCAGGGTGCCAGGGTAGGCATGGCCAGGGTGGGCATGGCCATCTCAATATCACTCATGTTGGGGGCACTTGTGAAGGCCCGAATGCTCTGCCAGCAAAAATTGACTCCCAATGGCCAATTTTTGCTGGCAGAGGCATCACGGGCCGGTCCTTTGCTGTTTCTAGGATGGCTCCATGGACCAAATCTCAGCACCCTATGGGATGGATCTGGCCGCCAGGCCTTGAGTTTGGCAACCCTGATTTAAACAATTCCCTTGATTTAAAGGAGCTTTGGATTGAAGATTTAGGTTAATTTCTGGACTTAGAATGAATGTCAAATGACAAATTGATATCCCACAGATAATGTACACATCACTGAGAAGCACTCACATCTTCTTAAGGCAAGCTGTTCCACTGGTTAATTATTCTCATTGTGAGGAAGTTCCTCCTTAATTCCAGGTTGCTTCTCTCCTTGATTAGTTTTCATCCATTATTTCTTGCCTTGCTCTCTGGTGCTTTGGAAAATAAGTTGACCCCCTCCTCTTTGTGGCAGCCTTTGGAATACTGGACTACTGCTATCATGTCCCCTCTAGTCACTAGGCAAGCCAAACCCAAATTCTGCAACTGTCAGAGGACAAACTTACTGTATATGAACTATCAGAGCAGATGCCTGTTATATATGGAGTCAACAGTTAAACATTATCCTTTAGCTTAAAAACCAAATGCTTGCTATACCACATAAAATGAGAACCCAGTTAGCTCCCACTGAAGTCACCCAGTCTTTTGTCACACTGTAACCAAATTATCCCAATCATTTCAATAAATTCTGAATTTAAATAGACTTTGGCCTGTGCTTTCTTTGAAGAAAATGTTTAAAGCAGTCTTTAAATCATACTTCTTGACCTAGAAACTGATACAAAATCCTTGAAAAAGTAAAATAAATAAATAAACAGTAAGTAGGATAAACAGTCAAGTGCACTGCTGCTATTGGAAGAAAGAAGTAAACAGGGAGTTTTACCTTGGCAAACAGAGTAATAATTGACACAACAATTATTATTTTTCACACAATCATCCGAGCAAGAACAATGATATTCTGGCCGGTTCTTCTCACCACATCTAAATTTGGTGCAGGTCCATATCTGAACTGTAACAGAGAGATACTCTTTGAAATTAAACATGTCTGGGCTGGCTACAAGACTACAAACAAAAAAGGAAACTTTTCTTTTTGTACTTTCTGAGCTCAAGGAAATATTGAGCAAGGATCTCATGGGTAAAGCCACCAGTCTGGGAGAAGACCTAATGCCATCATTAAGTTATCCAACCAATTTAAATTCCTAACATTCCTACCTAATTATTTCTCCTTCTCCCGGATCCATGCACTCTCTCAATATTTTAAACATTGAATAGAGACCTGGAATTCATGGGTTTTAAACATCTAAAACAGACCTTCAAATCATTTTGGACTGATCAGCGTTTTTGGACTCTGGAGAGCCTGGCACTGTCACAAAATAGTTTGCATGAGGTCCTCTCTTCAGAAAATAATGGCCATGGTGGATATGGCCAGCATTTAAATATTGAATTTACCAAAAGAGAAATTGGTAAGAAAAAATCATTTATCCCCCTATAGCCCTCATCTTCATTCTGATTTCTACTACGAATATAAAAATCAGGCAAAATATGATAAAATATTTTAATTCACTTAGGTTTTCCATCAGTTCTGACTGAATTTATTCAACTGAAATATATAGAAATATACATAGTTGAAACAGATAGAAACAATGATTGAAATCCAGAACTGGTTGAAATACTGAGCTGGAATGAAATGAAATGTAATAAAATAAAACTAAAAAAAACAACAACCACTTACCAGGTTCTGTACAAGCTTCCTGAAAATCTAAACAGCAGTTTCCAAGTTCAACACATTCCTTGTCACAGCGGCAGGTTCCAAATGTTCTTTCATAGCAACGACCCTTGCAGGTTTTCACTGAAAGTTTTAATATATACTCAAATTTACAGATTGAATACAACATTCTATTTCAGGGTGGTTTAGCATCCACATGCATGAAAGTATGGATATCCCTTTGAGTAACTCCCGTTTTGTTAACCCCTTAACCAAAAAAATAGGTCTTCTCAGTCTAAAAAAGAATAAAAATACTAGCATTGGAAGCATGCACATTGTCTAAATTTCAACATTAACAAATGGAGACTTATATAGACCAGGGATGTCAAACTTAAGGCCCAAGGGATGGATCCAGCCCATGGGGTGCTTAGATCTGGCCCATGGAGCCACCCTGGAAACAGCGAAGGACTGTCCCATGGAGCCTCTGCCAGTGAAAATGGAGCTCACGAGGGCCATGGGTGTCCTCCCAAGCTCAGTTTTCACTGGCAGAGGATTGCAGGAGGCTGTTGCAGTCAGAAACAAGAGCTCGGGAGCCCATTTTCACTCGCAGAGCACTCAGACCAGCACAGGTACCCCCGACACAAGTGACATTGAACTGGCCATGGCCCCCTGCCCCCCCCAAGGTCAAGCACAACCCTGATTTGTCCCTCAATGAAATCGAGTTTGACACCCCTCATACAGACCTATTACATCTAAACTTGCCTATTCTCCCCAAAAGGATTAATTGAAGTCTTGTCTTGATTGGTTTGAGTACAGCTTCATTTACTCATTCCTTCTGAATTGTGGGTGGAGGAGGTTTAAACTAAAATAAGTTTTGCGAGATTAAAAAACAGGAGAGAAAAGCATTTCCATGGAAAACTTTGATGCTGGTTTAGCAATAGCTCTTCCTTGACTCCATTCAAGACTATATACCAAGTCATATGTGCAAAATAATCCCATCCATGTGACTTGGTTGTTGTGGGATTTATTTCAAGGAATATACATAAAAATGTAAGTGAAGGTTGTGATCCTAACATATTTGTCAATGACTTGCATAAGATCTTAACCTCATTTGATTAATTAACTGAGGCTCTTGTTAATTAAATGGTAGTTTAGATAAAAATATAACTAACAGCATTCATAATTTGTATTGTGCTGAGTTCCTAATGGAAAAGTTTTGACAGCTAGGCACATTCGTGTTAAACCAGAGGAAGCCCAGTGAAAAATTCAAGGGCCTAAATTACTTTGCACATACCTGAATTATCCTGATAAATTCTTGTTTTTATGTAGGCGTTTCAAGAAGTACCATAGTATGTACCTTATTCTGGATCTGGTTCATCTGACAAGCCATTACTCAATATGTACAGAGGACCAGTGTGCAATGCTATGAATGTAATCTTTTGGGATATGGAGATATTTTTAAAACTCATAAATTTATTCTTTCTATTAGCATTTTTACTACTTACCATCTCTTGTACAGCTAGGTTTCAGTCCAAATATACATCCTAAGATAATTGTAAGCACAATGACGCATAATACCTAGAATAGAAAAGAAAGTTTTTTCAAAAAAGAAAATCTACTACACTAATTATATTCATCAGAACTCAACAAAGCAATGGTTTGATTGGCTGGTAAAAAGATAGCACATTTTTAAAAAGTAAAGTCACTGTTACACATAAGTTTATCAAATATTTATTTCTACAGCTCTGAAAAGATGACATTGCAGTGCCCATGCAATATAGTATGGTGTTCTTTAAGATTGTCTATCAAACAAGAATTTGCACAGTAATACATTTCACAGTGATTTGTTTATTTTTGCTTTAAAGTTCTTTAAAAGTATTCCTTCCTCTTTGTTTTACTTTCAATAATTCAGAAAGAAATTCTAAAGAAAATAATAAACATTATTTTGGTTATTGGTTACAACAATCATATTCTAATAACCATTTTTTTTCTCATCCTGCTCAGTGGTGAGATTAAATTTTTTTTACTACCAGTTCTGTGGCTTGGTGGGCATGGCAGGGGAAGGATACTGTAAAATCTTCAGTCAGAGATGGTGTTTGCCGGTTCTCTGAACTACTCAAAATTTCCGCTACCGGTTCTTCAGAACTGGTCAGAGCCTGCTGAATACCACCTCTGATCCTGCTATTTTCAAAACTCTTTTTCAACTTGATTGTTTCCAAAGGGGATTAAGAAAACAGAGAGTTTGGTTGAACTAAATGTTTTTTAAAAGGCTGCCCATTATAAATCTTGAGGTGTTTCTTGTGTGGTTCAGCTGTTCTATTCATGAGTAAGCCACAAGATTTCCATCATGTAGTCATTTCCTGAAATCAGCTGTCCTGGCTTCAGGTGGATGATCTCTCAGTCTCTCTTTTATTTGGAAAAGTTTCTCCAGACAAAAATGTTCATTGGCTGCTGTTCATTATTGCAGCATTGTTTCTACTTCTTTGCGAACATCTAGTTTGCTATGGAATCTCACTGGAAGCCCAACTGTATTGGACTTAAAGGAAGGCCAATGATGGATTTCTCCAGTGTATTTAGATCAGTGTTTCTTAACCTTCACCATTTTAAGATGTGTGGACTTCAATTCCCAGAATTCTTCAGTCATCATGCTGGCTATGGAATTCTAGGAGTTGAAGTCCACACATAATGGCAAGGTTGGGAAACACTGATTTAGAGGATTGTGTGATGCATAAGGCTGGCCTAGAGAATTCTAGCAAATTATACTTCCAAATGGCAGAGGTCAGCCAAACATTTGCACTTTGAAATCCTGTTTCTAAGCTTTCCTTTCTGAATAAAGGAATGATCAAGTCGTTAGAATGATATCATGCTTGTCCTACAAATAAGACATCTTTTTTCTTCAAATGCATTTTATTAAATATGTCAGTTTAATATAGTTTTTGAGTCTGTTTTTTCTTCATGTTTTATGTTGAGGAAGACAGATTATCCAGTATTACCTTATAGTAATTTCTAGTATTCCTAAAAGCTATCATTCAAAGCTAAAAAAAAGAAATAGATTTGCTGTCATTGGGTACAAAGAGGTTATTCTGAAGGGTGCCAAATATTGAAGGGGAATACTACTTTATTTGAATAATAAAGAAGTGATTTTTTTCCTATGAAAGAAAAATTATAAGTAATAAAATCTTATGGTAGAAGAATGATAAGAAATAAAATCTTCCAAAAAGCATAAGCAGAAAATAAAAATACTGGCTCCTCTCTGGCTTCCCCATGTGGATAGTGCCATATTACAGATGGGTATGTATTGTTTTGCCCCAGTGAAAACTCTAGAGGGAATCATTGTGGTTAGAAAAGAAACAAACGAACCTTTTCTACAGTCAGGAAGTCTTGTGGAAAAGACCTTGTTCCTGTGGAACTGCACTGATTTATGTTCAACAGCAAACCACACATGGGCAAGTTCACAGCACCACAAACCTCAGAACATTTCAGAAATATTCTCATGTTTACAACAAGTTGATCAGTGAAGGGCAAATGTTAAATGATATGGCTAAATGTCAAAGAGGAGGGAAAATCTAATTAATAGACAAGGTTAAGGCAAATAGATTTCAAAAAACAAATTTTCTGGGCTATGCAATTTAATACGGGGCTGATGACCACAGATGAACTCCAAGATTTCTGTTGCTAAACAAGGCGGTTGCTACTCTCATTTTATGACCTTTTTTGTCACAGTTGTCAAGAAAACTATTGCAGTTGTTAAGTAAATCACATGATTATTAAGTGAATTTGGCTTTGCATACTGATGTTGATGGTTGGAAGCCAGATGAGAAGGTTACAAATGGTGATCACATGACCCAAGGACACTGCAACTAAAATAAATACATTTGCCAGTTGATAATTGGCTGAATTTTGATCACATGTGTGAAAAATGGTCATAAGTCACTTTTTTCAGTGCTATTGTAATTTTGAATGGTCATTAAACAAATGGTTATAAACCTGAGGACTACAAGTATTTCTAAAATAAGCAGCATGAGGAGCTGCTTACAAAATCCAGTTCTTATATTATACAGAAGCTTACATTAAAGCACCAATAATGTTTCTTGCAAACAGTATTTGAATAACCATTTTTGATAGGGATATAGTATTGCAGAACTTTCTCTGTATTTAAAGATGGAAAAGGGGAATTAAATGGAAATAATTGGCTCCTTGTTTCCATATATCTCCATAAGTCCAAAGAACAGCATCCTATTGACAAAAACTGTTTATATTTCTGTTTGAGACTGCATATACAACTATAAATTAAACAGTCTTCAATGGAAGAGATCCTGGATGCACCTGAATGCACAAAAACCTCTTGTCATTTATTTATTTACTCAATTTACTTCCAAGATTTCACTGACACTTCAGAGTAAATTATATTCCACAAAGACTTTTGAGTTATGATTGTACCCTACAATAAGCAAATATGAATTTAGTTATATTTGAAAAGTACAAAAATTCCTAATGCAGATTTTATTTATAAATAAATACCTTTGGATAAGGAGGTAAAGATTTCTGGAAAAAAAACTCTCAAAAACTCAATCTGCAGATCTCAAATAGCTTGAAATTAAATTTCACTGAAAATAGTAGAATTTTATTCCAGGTAAACGTGGTGTAAATCAATTATGCCATAATTCTGGGTGAAGACACTTTAGGCCAAAATGTCTGTCTATATTTGTTTCCCTGCCAGGAAGAAAATGAGGCTGTGATTCAAGCAGCAGGTGTTTAAGAGCAAGAACTGGAGTGGAACATTCTGCTCTTAATTGTAGTGGAAGATGACAGTTCATCATCAGTACTAGAGAAATAATCATTTGCAAGTCCCACTGAGTTTTATAGAGAGAATGGTGAGAAGCCCCATCCAGTCCTTTGCTTTGCACAGCAAACTATCTTGCCACATTCCTGTGGTTGAAAAAGCCTTAATGGGAAAAGTATGCAAAAGAAAACAGTAACCCAAACCTTCACAAAAACTAGATTTAGCCAGGAAATGCTGGAGCCGCATTAAAGAAGTGTTACAAAATACAGATTTACTTAATTAATTTATAGGCTATCCATCTTATATACATGACTCCCCGGTAGCTAATCATTAAAATAGAGTAAAAACAATGAAAAAGCAAAAGAAATAGCATTCTTCTAAAAACAGCAGCCGAGAACATTCATCAGCTCAATGTGAAACAATTTACATATATATATATATATATATACATATATATATATATACATACATACATACATACATACATACATACATACATACATACANTATATATATATGAGATAATTATGCCTTTGAGTAATTCAAATCCCATAGTTTTCTTGGAAACAACAAAGAAATGATATCTCTTATTTCTCAGTGAAGCTTAACTGTGCTGTTTCCTACTGAGGCAGTAAAGACCAAAGAAGGAATCAAATTGACAATCAAATTGCTGGTTTAAAAAAAACAAAACACAAAATATTCCCCCCCTCTTCTCCCTCCCTACCTCCCTCCCTCTCTCTCTCACTCTCTCATTTTAGATGAAAACTGTTCCGTTCGGAAATAAGTTGCGCGAGACCGGGTTCCAACAACAACTCTTTTATTTCAACAAGTAATGCAATG
>BHFT01047866.1:0-20795 GCA_004320025.1 Laticauda laticaudata | reverse complement strand
AGGAGATATTGAATTGGGATTGGAGTGGAATTGGATGGATTGGATTGGAATTGGAGTGGATTGGAGTTGGAGTTGGAGTGGAGTGGATTGGAGTGGATTTGGAGTGGAGTAGAAACAAGAAACAGAATAGAATAGGAATGAGGAAGATGGAAGAGGAAGAGGAAGGGGAAAGAAGCGATAGCACAACGAACAGAATGCAGAAAAGAATACAGAAATAGGAATGCAGAGTAAGAGTTTAGATAGAATTGGCCATTAAATGAATAGAAAAAAATGAATAGGAATAGAATCGAACAGGAATAGAACAGAAATTGCAAATGAATAGAGTAGATTAGAGTGGATGGAGTGGATATGGAGTAGAAGATAGGATAGGATAGGATAGGATAGGATAGGATAGGATAGGATAGAATAGAACAATAGTAGAATGAATTAAAATGGAATGGAGGGGAGGAGAGTGGAAGGGAAGGGAAGGGAAAGGGAAGGGAAGAGAAGGGAAGGGAAAGGAAAGGAAGGGAAGAGAAGAGAAGAGGAGAAGAGAAGAGAAAAGAAGAGAAGAGAACGTAGAAGAGAAGAGGATAGAATAGAATGCAGAAAGAATGCAGAATAGAATGCAGAGTAAAGTAGAGTAGAGTAGAATAGAATTGCAAAATGAATAGAAAGAGTGGAGTGGAGTGGAGTAGGGTGGGGTGGAGTAGAATAGAATAGAATAGAATAGAACAACAGAACAGAACAGAATGTAGAATTGAATTGAATAGGATGTAGAAGAGAAGAGGATAGAACAGAACAGAAGGCAGAAAGAATACAGCATATAATGCAGAGTAAAGTAGAGTAGAATAGAATAGAATAGAATAGAATAGAATAGCCAAATGAACAGAAAGAGTAGAGTAGAGTCGTGTAGAGTAGAGTAGAATAGAATAGAGTAGAGTAGAATAGAATAGAATAGAATAGAATAGCCAAATGAACAGAAAGAGTAGAGAAGAACAGAACAGAACAAGGAATAGGAATAGGAATAGAAATATAGAAATAGAGTAAAATTCTTTATTGCCAAGTGTGATTGGACACAGAAGGAATTTGTCTCCAGTGCATAACCTCTCAGTGTGCATACAAGTGACATGATAAATCATGATCATAATCATAAAATATATTCATCATAAATCGTAAGATACAACTCTCAGTGGCAGTCATTGGACACTAAATAAGCAATCAACATAATATCCCAAAGGGGCTTTTTTCAAGTGGCAACTGGATTTTCTGATTTTTCTTTGAAGACATTTCGCTTCTCATCCAAGAAGCTTCTTCAGCTCTGACTGGAGGGTGGGGGATGGAATCCTTCCAAATATACGTGTCCCTGGTTAATGATGCGAGATCAAATTTGGGTTAGTCACCGGGGCCCAGATTTATTCTTCTTGAACTCAGTTGAACTCCTTCAACTTCCGGCTCTCCTTTGGCTAAGTGGCCAAAGACATGTTTCGGTTGCCGCGCTCTTCGATTACACGCAGCCGACTCAGGCAGTGGCAGGGGACAAATGAATTTGTTACGTTTGCCGTGCAAGAATCTGAATTATTCTTTTCTGCTGCATTAGACAAATGCAATGGGCCGGCTTCTAATTGTGCGCATCGATGGCGTTCAAAGCTCCATAAATAAAATCTGAAATGGGCCTTGTCGATGCCATTTCCCCTTTCTCTCCTCCTTTTTTTTTTTTTACAGCTGAACTGGGAAGAGTGGCCCATAACAAAAAAAGCGCAAATAAATAAAATAAAAGGGAATGAAAAGCTAGCCATTGGTGTTACAGGAACCAACTTCCTGAAATGATTGACGTGTTACTCTTAACAGGGAGAGGAAGAATGTTAAAGAGCTATTTTGAGAAAGGCTGTTTTCTTGCTTCAGAGGTTTTGTTTTGCTTTTCATTTTCTTCCTCTTGAGTTTTCAGCAGTCGTGAAAGGACAAAGCCAAAGGTAGGAGGGAGGGAGGGAGAGGGGAGGGAGAGAGAGAGAGAGAGAGAGAGGGAGAGAGAGGGAAAAAACAAGCAAAGAGAGAGAATGATGTGAAACAAGAAAAGAAGGAGAAAGAGAATGAAAAAAGAGAAAAAGGGACGGAGTGAAGAGAACGAGATGAGAACAAAAGTATAATAAGAGGGACGGAGGGAGAAATGGGAGAGAACAAGAAAAAAGAAAAACCCCCCCCCATGTTTTTGGAGAGGGGGAAAAAAAAAAGGGGAATGGGAATTTAAGAATAAGAGCGATGGAAGAGAGAATGAGAGAACAATAAAAAGAGAGAGGGAGCAAGAAGAAGGAGGGAGAGAGAAATAGGGATAACAAGATAAGACCAGAGAATGAAGGTGAGGAACAAGAATAAGAGGATAGGTCAGGGAGGGAGTAAGGGAGCAGAAGAAGGAGAGAAATGACAACAAAGAAAGGGAGGAGAGAGACGGAGGGAAAGAAATGAGAGAACCAAGAAAAAAGTAGAGAGAGAATGGCAGAAACCAATGAAAGAGGCAGGAATGGGAGGAGGAGGAGAATGAGAAGAGAATGATGAGGTTGAGGGGAGAAAGACAGAGAGATGATAGAGAACAGGAGAGAGGAGACGAGAATGAGAAAACAAGAGAGTAAGAGGGGGGAGCAAGACGAGAATGAAGAGAAATGAGAGAAAAAGAAGAAGGAAGGAAAGGAAGAAGGGATGAGAAAGAAAGAAAGAAAGAAAGAAAGAAAGAAAGAAAGAAAGAAAGAAAGAAGAAAGAAAGAAAGAAAGAAAGATGGAGAACGAGAGAACAAGAAAGAGAGAGAGAGAGAATCTCCACTTTGCTGGGTGCTTTAAGCCTTTTCTCCGTTCTGGGGTTGCATCTCTGCAGTGAACTACAGATCGCAGTGTGTGCTCCATTATACACTCAGTGTGCTTTCAGATTCACTTATCCCTACAATGTGGAGTATCTCCGAGCAAAATCCATCAGAGGCTTATTAGTGGCGGGGGGGGGGGGGGGNGGGGGGGGGGGGGGGGGGGGGAGATTCAAATATGCCAGCGTCTAATCTGCCCTTTATGATCAGCGCTTCTCTTTGAAAACAGGAAAATTCAATAGACAATATTATTTTTGGATGCTCAGCAGTTTTGGAAGGGGAAAAAATGCCTTAGAAAAAAAAATCTTAACAATTGGGGACACCTTGATGCTCCTGGGTAAAATAGTGCAAGGAAATGCATCACTTCTGAGAAAAGACAGGAAAATGGGACTCCGTGAATAATAATGATGGAATAATTGCTTGTGCATTGATACTCTAAAAAGTTCTCTGGGAAAGCTCTAAATTTCTGTTGCTAAGTGAGACAGTTGTTAAGGGAATTTTGCCCCATTTTACGACCTTTCTTGCCACTGTTGTTAAATGAATCACTGCAGTTGTTAAGTTAGTAACACGGTTGTGAAGTGAATCCAGCTTCCCCATTGACTTTGCTCTCAGAAGGTCACAAAATGGGATCACTTGATCCTGAGAGACTATGACCATCATAAATATGAGTCAGCTGCTAAGCATTTTCATCACATGGCCAGGAGGTTCCAACAATGGTCGCTAAGTGTAAAAAAATGGTCATAAGTCAATTTTTTCAACACCACTGTAATTTCAAACTGTCACTAAAAGAACTGTTGTAAGTCAAGGACTACCTGTGTGGGTTGGAGTCTGAGGAACAGCATTTTCAGAGGTGGACCTCTCAACATCTGAAAATCATTAGCAACTGGTGTGTACCATAAACAGTGTCAACGGAAACTACACAACTGCTCCCCAGGTTTCAGTTTTGTTGTTTCCATCTCTCCCCTGTGATCTTTCTAAAAGAGCAGCAATTCAACCCAAAAATTCTGAAGTCCGAATACAGCATTATAGACATGTGTCAAAATTGAACCCCAAAGAACAGGAAAGATCCATCAAAGAAAAACAGGCAGAGTGGGCGGTGGAGTTAAATGTGTCATAAGTTTAGAATCTTTATGTTGCCAAAAAAGATCCAAGTCCAGCACTCCTTGAATTCCATTGATCCTTATCTAGTGCCAGTTTAGTGCTGACATTAATTGACTTAATTCTTGTGAATAGGCTTGAAGAAATCTTCTAAGCTACAAACTTATCTGTGATCCTAAATCTTCATGCCTGACAGACCATATCAATTCTCCTTGGGTTTTGCTGTATTTTCTCATTTTCTGTTTATGTGCTCTCTCCAAGTGCACACAGGGTAGCCCACAGGGTAGAGCCAGAATTGTCCTGTTTTGTATTTTCCCATTGAGTGGACAACCGAGGGCCAAAAGGAACAAAAGAAACAGGAGATGGTAATAGCACAGGGGTCAAATAGCACAAGACAAGTTACACCATCCTGGTCCAATGGTTGTCCAGGTTTGTTCGCTTTTTTGCAAATCTCAGAGTTTTGTTTGTTTGTTTAACTGAAAGTGGCTGAGATATGCTTCCATGAAATTTTTTATCCAGTTTGGGAAGTACTAGCTTCTACCTGACCCTCACCACACATTGGATGGCGAATTTTAAAAGTTTTATGCAGGTTTTGGACACCATATGAGAAAAATGATGTTGGGGTAGTGAGACCAATTATTCTGTAACCGTTTTTGTTTTATTTTCATTTCAGCAACACAGGTAGCAACTGATTTTAATTCTTGGAGAAGATATTCAGATAAAATGATGCTCATTATAAGCAAAAATAGCATCCTGTCTAATAAAACATTTAATGGTCAAGCAGCAAATGGATGGATGGATGGACAGATACACAATAATACATAGAAAGATAGATGACAGATAATAGATAGATAGATAGATAGATAGATAGATAGATAGATAGATAGATAGATAGATAGATAGATAGACACACGCACAGAGACATAGGCAGGCAGGCACAGATGAAGAACAAGTTGTTGCACAATTGAAGGTGGCAGCAACATAAGCTTGGCCAAATTGTTTTTAGAAGAATTAAAAGCTTGGGGGAAGTTAGGGAGGGATAAGAGTTGGGCTCTAAGTGTGATGTGATATAAATGACATGCCTTATGTGTTAGATTGTGAGATACGAGTGCTAAGCTGCCTCGTTTGAATGCTGGCATTGTTTTGGCATCATTGTGGCTTGTTATAGACCCTGCTAATTGCATGTGAGGTCCTGGGATCTTGACCTTGATGCTTTTGTGCTTCGCAAAAATCCTGTCCTCAGCATTTGAGCCTCCTGATGGCATGCGACTTCTTAGCATTATGGGCTTGCTGACACTGTCCTCACAAGCATCAGATTCCTGGCTACCATGAGCTTCTAGCCTTCATTTTTTAAAGTGATTTTTTCCTCTGTTTCCAAGTAAGAATTAAAGGGAAAGTTAACATCCTTCAGGGCAAAACATCTCCAGCCTCTTATGTTTGTCTACGCAGACAATTCTAGGAACCACAGAGGCCCCATAAATATGTCCTCTCACATACATCCCTCCCCTTGAAGCTCACCCGGATGGATCGATTACCTTTAATCATGATTTCATTGCTGCCGTCGTTATGGTTTAATGGTGTGTTATAGTTTAAATGGTCACCAATTGAACAGATCTTGTTGGTTTATGAAATAGCCGTTAATATTAGATTACACAACTGGGACTTTTACAGTGTGCTCTTGTGCATTAAATATTAACAGGAAGACTTTAAGAGTATAAGAATCAAAACCTGGGTAGGGTTTTTCTTACCCCATCCGCATTCCTCTTCAAACCAGGTTGTCACCATCCCGACTGACAAATCCAACCAAAGCAAGCACAGGCAAGATGATCCAATCTCTGAGTGCAAAACTTTATTGACTCACATCGTTTTGGCACTGATGAGAGCAAAACCAGATCTAGTTAATTCTCGCACAAACCAAATTCTCGCATAGTTAAAGATTCTGTTGTGGTTCACAAGCAGACAGCAGCAGAGTCGGACAGTGAGGAAGAAAGGGGACCAGTCAGGGAGCCTGGAGAGGACTCGGATGAGAGTCCTGCATCCGATGCAGATATGGGGCCAGGTCTATCTGGGAATTGTGTGTTGACTCTGGAACCTCCAGAGTCTGGCAGTAGCGAGGCAGAGGAACTAGGGGAGCCTGTTCCCAGTGCGCATGTGCGCAGAGCTGCTAGAAGGCCAGAGCAGCTGAAGCAGAAGGGACGACTCGGGAGTAAGGCTGGGAGGTGATTGACTCTCCCATAAGGATAAAAGTCAGACCCCCCTCAATGACGAACGCCTTGCAGGAAGCAAAGTAGTTCGATAGATTCCGAGTCCTCCTTGAAGCTCTGTGTACTCTGGTCGGTTTTTTTCTGGTACTTCGGGTTGGTTTCTGTTATAATTAATTTGGATACTTCTGTTTTTGGCAACATTCCACAGCATTGCCAAAACAAAAACGGTTTTCCTTTAACAACAAGTTTGTGTTTCATCACATTTGATGAAGCCTGGGTCACAACAGTTTCTCCCTCCCTCTATAAGTGCAGGTCACAATGTCCAATTTAATGTCATTGTATTGTCATGAGAAAAAGTCTTTGGTTTTGGCAAACACCTGCCAAAGTGTCCTTGGCTCTCACAGTTTGTCTTCTTGATGTCTGGAGACTACATTCCATCTTCCTCCTGGTTTGTTGGCAAGCTGAGAAGCAATTTTGGTTGCAACAAAACCAAAAACGCGCTTCAAATGTGACAAAGGTCTTTTGAGGTCTGGTAATTTCTTTTCCTTAGCTTCCCTTAGCTTTTGCTATTCTTCATTATGAATATTTCAGTAAAGAGAATAAAAGTGTCCCTGCTCTCAGCTCTTTTAAGGCCAAGAACTGACCCGTAATTAATTTGGAGGCAAACTTCAGTTTGTTTCAACACTGAAACGACCTCGGGCTCAGCCTAGTAATCTCCTACACCTCTAGTCAAAAGATCCCTTGCAACTCTGCAATTTTTGTGAACAAGGAGGACAGTTATTTGAAAAAAAAGAGGTATCCAAGAAACCAAGCTAGCCACACCACATTTTAATTAAGTGTAAATGCAATGAAGTCAAATCAAATGTAGTCTCTCCTGCTTTGAACTGTTATTTTTAGGAGTGTGACTCCTGACATGTCAAGAAGCAGTCATTGGCTTAGAAAAATCTGTAAGTCGAGGACGACTTGAATTTCTTCTGAAGACAGATAAAGAAGAATGAATGGAAACTGATCAAGGAGAGATTCAATCTGGAACTAAGGAGAAATTTTCTGACAGTGAGAACAATCAACCCATGGAACAGAAGTTGCCTTCAGAAGTTGTGGGAGTTTCATCACTGCAGGCTTTCAAGAAGAGACTGGACTGCCATCTATCAGAAATGGTGTAGGGTCTCCTGCTTGGGGGGGGGGTGGACTAGATGACCTACAAAGTCCCTTCCAACTCAGTAATTCTATTATTCTTTTTCTTTCTTCAGATGCCAGTTCAAGTATGTAGAGTGGGACAGAAAGCTACCTTCGTACTATATCTGGTGTTTTTTAAGAAGAAATTAGACTTCCATCACCCATAAATGATGGGTTTTCCAACACACTGTAGAAGGTTTGATTAGATGGTCCTTGGGATCCCTTCCAAGTTATAGGATCCCAGAATAAACCCAAAGAACCCCAAATATGATGCAAAACAACTTCCCACACTGAAAAATACAAGTTGTTTTCCATCACCAGGTTTTCTGAAGAATATGGAGAACAGCTGCACGTTTTGGGTATGGCTAGTATAAAGAAAAGAAGAATTAGGGTGACATGATAGCAGTATTCCAGTATTTGAGAGGCTGCCACATAGAAGAAGGGGTCAAATTATTCTCTAAGGCACCAGAGGACAAGATATATTGGTTGGAAACTAATCAAGGAGAGAAGCAACCTGGAAGAAAGGAGAAACTTGCTGAAGGTGAGGACAATTAATCAGTGGAACACCTTGCCACCAGAAGTTATGGATGCTCCACCACTGGATGTTTTTAAGAAGAGTCTAGACGGTCACTTGAGTATGATTGTATAGGTTCACCAGGGGGCTGGACAAGAAGACCTCCAAGGTCCCTTCCAGTTCTCTTCTCTTCTATTTTCTATTCTATGCTACTCTATTCTACTCTCTTATTACTGCCAATCCTTGGCTTACAAAAATTCATTTAGTGACCATTCAAAGTTACAACAGCACTGAAAAAAGTGGCATATGACCGTGTTTCACACAAATGGCCTTTGCAGCCTCCCCATGATTATGCAATTCAGATTCACATGCTTGGGAACTGGTTTATATTTATGACGGTTGCAGTGTCCTAGGATCACACTTTTGCAACCTGCTGACAAGCAAAGTCAACGGGGAAGCCAGATTTACTTAACAACCAGGTTACCAACCTATCAACGACAGTGATTTGTTTCACTGCTGTGGCAAGAAAATGGGAGAAAATCCCTTAAACAAAATGTCTTGCTTAACGGAAGATACGTAGAGCTTAAGGGTGAGATTCTACAAGTTCACACCTATTTGCTAGAACCGGCTGTTACCATTCTAAGCAATTCAGAGAACCGGTTGTTAGAAGAAATGACTGGGCTAATCCTGTAAGGAAGGCAGGAAGGAAACATTCTGGCGTTGCTTACAGAAACTGCCTCTCCGTTGACCCTTATTACGTTCTTAGCAGGACTAGACTTCATGTCTCAAGAACATCTCTGGAGTTATTTTCCCTCCTTTGCTGGTCCTTTGCTTGTGTGGAGGGACCATTCAAAGTTACAATGGCACTGAAAAAAGTGACTTATGACCATTTTTCACACTTATGACTATTGCAGCATCCCCACGGTCACAAGAGGCCAGGCGAGGAGATGCATGCCTCAATGTGAGTGATGTTGAGTTGGCCACGCCCAGCCAATAACATGACCACCAAGCCATGCCCATCAACCAAGCCACGCCCACAGAACTGGTTGTTAAAAAATTTGAATCCCACCCCTGCCGGGGCTCGATTGTGGTCATAAGCCGAGGACTACCTGTCCATTGAATCTTACAAGTCCCCCAGAGTGATGAGGGAAAGGAAGACCCCCTTCCCCTCCCCTCCCCTCCCCCTTTCCATGCAATGTTTCCAGTCTTTGGCAAAGGAGACCCAGCCGAACCATGCAACGCCCGATTCCTAAGCACGTATTCATTTGAACTGCAATGACAGCCTCATTTAGAAACAAATTAGGGGTTAACGAAGAAGTCCATGATGGAGACGGAAGCCGGTTTCCCTTTTCCCCTCTCTGTCTGTTAGAATTAGGAAGTGCCGCGGAGCCACCAGTGTCAAGAATAGGAATGCCCAGCATCGTTTTTGCGGCCTCTAATTGAAGCCGAGATAAATGAAGTGGAAAGGCAAGCGTCCAGTGCAATCAAAACATGGAAAAGGTATTTTGACATGTAAATTACAAACTTCCTGTGTGTTTTTGTCTCCCCAATTACACCCTCCCCTGTCATGTTGGAGGTTTTTTTCCTCCCCCTCCCTTAAATTATATCTTAATCTACCCAGCCTCCTAATAATTATGTCATCATTCTCAGGGAGGGGAGGGCCGCGTAATGGTATTTTATAGGATGTGCCACTCATGATTAACCGATTCACTTTCCCATAGACGCAATGCGATTTCTCATGGTGTTCAAATATGCATTGTGTCACTTCTGCCTTTGTAAAGGTTAGGCCAGCATCATCTCGTGGCTCCTTGATGAGAAGGCAGAGAAACAGGGACAGCCCCCCTGCAGACGGTGGAGGCTGTCAATCATGGCCATTATTTTCAGAGGGCCCCCTGTCCAGAGACGGACTGCCGATGGACAATGGGGATGGGGGTAATCGCTTTCAAAGGCAAATCTTCTATCCATTTAGAATAGATCATCTGTCAGCATTCCAGCAAACTTCCATTCTGATCAGTAACTCCGAGACAGACATCATCTCAAAAGTATCTTTATTAAAATCGCACCTGGCACATCTGTGGAATCTCGAAACTAAAAGTTTCCCAGACTTCCCACAATGTCCCAAACTACAAACCATCCCCTTTTCCCTCCTCATCACGTGAACCAATCCCAAATTAAGTTCCTTTTTGTTCCTGCGCCACACTCCCTGACCTTGAACTAACAAAATAATTCTATTGTGTCTACTCAGAGCTACTCAATTAAAATCACCCCCCTCCCACTTTCTCAAACTATGTGGCGGCATGGAATAAGGTTTCCAAAATTGACATCGTCTTTCTTTCCCTATCCATCCTTCTCAGCTGCTCTGCTTTCTGCTCTGAACTTACTAAGACACCCGCCCCCCCACTGCACCCAGTTCTGGTTACCACCATGTAAAAAAGATGCTGAGACTTTGGAAAGAGCCCAGAGAAGAGCAATGAAGATGATTAAAGGACTGAAGGCTACAACATACAAAGAAAGTTAGTAGAAGACCTTCAGCCTCTATTCTCTATTATTCTATTCTTTTTATGTAAGTTGCAGTGGTTTGTTTTTCAATGTTATTCTCAACTTCAGTGAGAATCAATCAATCAGAATAGAGCTGGTAGGGATCTTGGAGGTCTTATAGTCCAATCCCTTGATCAATCAGAAGACCCTATATCAGTGGTGGGATTCAAATTTTTTTTGGCCCAGTTTTGTGGGCATTGCTTGGTGGGCGTGGCAGGGGAAGGATACTGCAAAATCCCCACTCTCTCCCCACCCCACTAACCTGCTTTCCGGCTCTATTCTCCTGTGCAGGGCAACCAAAGATTGTCCCAGACAATCAACTGGGACTCCATGGGAGGCAGAGAATAAATGGGTGTGGAGCTAGTCAGAAGTGGAATTTGCCGATTCTCCAAACTACTCGAAATTTCCGCTACTGGTTCTCCAGAACTGGTCAGAACCTGCTGAATACTAGTGTGCCCTATACCATTTCAGGCAAGTGACTGTCCAGTCTCTTCTTAAAAATTTCCAGTGATGGAGCACCCAAAACTTCTGAAGCCAAGCTATTACACGAGTTAATTGTCCTCACTGTGAGGAAGTTTCTCCTTAGTTCTAAGTTGCTTCTCTCCTTGATTAGTTTCCATCCATTATTTCTTCTCTTGCCTTCTGGTGCTTTGGAGGATAAATTCACCCCTTCCTCTTTGTGGCAGCCTCTCAAATACTGGAATACTGCTATCATGCCACCCCCCACTCCCCAATCTTTATTTTCTCTAGAGTAGCCAAACCCAAATTCTGCAACCGTTCATAGGTTTTAGTCTGCAGGCCTTTAATCAAATCTTAGTTGCTCTTCTTTGCACTTTTTCCAAAACCTCAACATCTTTTTTATAATGTGGTGACCAAAACTGGATGCATTATTAGATGTGGCCTTACTAAGGATTTCTAAAGCAATAATAATGCAGTATTTTATGTGATTTTGATTCTATGCCTGTTTATACAACTTGTATTTGCTCTTTTGGCTTCTGCCACGCATTGCTGACCCATGTTTAAGTGATTGTCTACTACGGGTCCAAGGTCCCTCTCACAGTTACTGTTTCTGAGCCAGGTTTCACCTTATCAGTGTCTGTACCTTCGTTTTTTCTTGTCATCCTACATCATAATACACAATGTATTAAGATTTGTCACAGCATAATAAAAAGTAGGGAATAAAAAGCATACACATCACTCATGAAAATGTCAGTGGAATGTTTTCCTCTATAGGGAAAAAAAAATCAAAACCAATTTCCTCCCCAGCAAATTACTACATAGCTTTTTTTATAAAATATATAAAGATACAAGACAAGACTTCTGATCTAAATAAGATCAAGTGGTGAATCATAGAAAACATAAACACATTGAGTTTGGAAGGAAGAGGGACCAAGATTTTATAAGGCTCCATCATGTCTAATTTGCATAGCAACTCATCCCTAAGGGCACATTCAGACAACCTGTTTAACACACTTCAAGTAGCAGAAAAGCACACCAACATCAGTTGCTCTATCCCTACAACTCTGCTTTATTCTGTCTCACTAAGGTTAAAACTCCCTTTTTATGACCCCATAAGTCAAGGTGAATGGATGGAACTGAGCATTTATTGGCCAAATGCTCTTCCTGATGGCTACGCAGAGCTCACAGCAAATATTTTTCCTTTGCATCCTTGGAGAGAAATATCTGCTGCTACCTAGGATTGAACTCTCAACCTCTCGAGTGTTCTGACCTACACCCTTTTCCAACAAATCAAACACAATCCAAAAGGAACAGAAACCTTTTCATGCTTCTGCAAAATAATTAGCTGTGATAAGCACAAGCCTTGCCAAACTGTGTGAGACAGCCAAAATACAACAGACAAGAAATAATTTGAAACACAAGAATCTTTAAATATAAACTCGGGATACTGGAATGTCCACGAGGCTGGAGTTTCAAAATGACTTTGCCTTCTGCAAAGAACATTCATTTCACACCTGGCTTTTATCTGCTTGAAGGAGGGGCCATTACCTTGCAGCCTTACTCCCGAGTCTCCCATGCTGTTGTAGCTGCTCTTGCCTGCGCGCAATCCTGCGCGCACACGCACTTGGCACAGGCTCCTTCGGAATCTTATCATAGCTGCTGCCAGCCCCCACAATCTCAGAAGGCAGAAGTCCACTCCAAGTCCAGAGTCCTGGCCCCTTATCTGAATCCTCGCTCTCCTCAGCTGTCCATACCTGCTGCCAGCTAACTACAACACCAAGTGGGAGGCAAGCATCTTCCCCACTAGGCCACCATACCACTCTGAAACACTGAAGCATCAAAGAAGGCCAATGATATCAATCAACAGAGAGAGGCAAAAATCTCAGCAGCTTTGTTGCAAGATAACAGATGTTGAAGCAGGAATATGCTCTCATCTGTTCCTTTTAAACTCTCTTAGAAGATAGAATTACTCATGGAAGGGACCTTGAAGGTCTTATATTCCTTGCAGACAGCTAGTCATTTGCATCCTTTTTGAGGGTCATTGAAGCACTTGGAGGTTTATCTGTGTCCTCAGGCTCAGGCTTTGTAAACTGTAATTATTCACAAACTTGTTTCAAAAGCAAAATCTATTTTATTGCAACACTGGGAATTGTTTTCATTCCCAGCCGGAATGAAGCTCAAACATTCTCCTGAAATAAGCACCCACCTTTCAGTTCTGTGAAGTGCTGCCCAAAACAGAAGTATCAAATTGACTAGAAAAGAAATCAACCGAAGTACAAGAAAAAACCAACCGAAGTACAAAAAAGCTTCAAGGATGACTCGGAACCAATTGAACTACTTTGCTTCCTGCAAAGGTTTCATCGTCTTGGCCTGACTTTTATCCCTTATGGGAGGAGCAATCACCTATCAGCCTTACTCCCACGTCGCCCCTTTTGTTTCAGCTGCTTTCGCCTTCGAGCAGCTCTGTGCACATGCACACTGGGAACAGGCTCCCCTGGATTCTCTGCCTCGCTGCTGCCAGACTCCAAAGGCTCCAGTGGTAGCACACAACTCCCAAGTGGTCCTGGCCTCATCTCTGCATCGACACAGGACCCTCATCTGAGTTCTCTCCAGATTCCCTGACTGGTCCCCGTTCTTCCCCATTGTCCGATTCTGCTGCTGTCTGCACAGGCTCCCAGCCAACCACAGCAGCTACTCAGGTGACCCTGAGGACACAGATAAACCTCCAAGTGCTTCAACGACCCTCGAAAAGGATGCAAATGACCAGCTGTCTGCAAGGAATATAAATTCTTCCATTCCCCACTTATCCTGCCATAGCTGGCGAATCTTCTGGGATGAGAAGCGAAACATCTTCAAAAGAAAAAAGACAAGGAAGTCCAGTTGCCTCCTGAAAAAGGACCTTTGGGACATCCATGATCTACAAACTTTCAGATTTGGTAAGACTGAAAAATTGGTTCTTTTGCATGTGGGTTGTGGTCAAATCAGTTGCTGATCATACTCTTCCTTGAATCATCTTCCAAAAATGGGATAAGTTAAGATTTCCCACAGAAATTTGAAAGACTAATTCTGTAAAATGCAAACTGCAAAATCCATCTAGAATATATAAAGGAAAAGTAACCAACTACGCTGGAAATGTAACCATCTAGAAGGGACATTTTATCATGCTAGGTGGAAGTGTAAAAAAAACCCCAGAAAATTATGGACTCAATCACATAAAATAATACAGAAGATTTTAAAGATTTGCATATAACTTAAACCAGAAACCTTTTGGAAGTGGGGGGAGAATTGATAGATAACAAGCTTGGAATGGAACTTTGTTTTTATATATGATAATTGCAGTGAGATTTGTTTTAGGCACAAAAGTAGAAAAAATCAGTTTTAGCCACAAGATTGTGGCTAAAAATTGTGGAACTTGATATGATGGCCAAACTGACTTGAGATAGGACCATGTCACCTTTTAGGGGCGATGACATAATTAATTAATTAATTAAAACTTGTCAAAGTTTAATGATGATTTGAAACAAAAAAATGAAGTCATGATTTATGGATTTGATGGTTAGAATAAAAATAATAGAGAAATTGTAAACAATTATTGTAACCATAGAGTAAGAGATTAACTCATATTTACATAAGGAAAGTAAAATTGGAAGTCATTTCCTTATAATCCTTTTTTCCTTTGATTTCTGCACTTTCCTCATTGCTCATTTTTCTTCTTCCTTTCCTCCTTTTTTCATTATAAATATTAGTTCTTGTTCATTTTTATTCCACATTTAAATTTATAATAAACTTTTACTTACAACAGCCATGTTAAATACTCATATGTATCATTATCTTGATGCTGTAATTAAAATATATCCAATCCTAATAATCATAAGTTGATTTTTTTACCTATGATTTACCTCTTTGGCTTATTTTGAAAATTTTCAAACGAGGTAGCAAGTAAAGGTGCAGGCTGATTTATACCCTGCATTGCACTTTTTAAATTTTATCCAGTAAAGCAGCTCATAATTATATGTGACTGCAGTAATACGAACAAGATGAGAGCAATATGATTTTTTTCAATCAGAGGCACAGTGAATTCAGCCCATCAGAATTAATGAAATGAAGTACATTTTACTAGACAATATTGCTGGTCCTTGACTTAAAACCACAGTTGACCCCCAAATTTCTGTTGCTGAGCAAGAGATTTGTTAAGTAAATTTTGTCCCATTTTATGACCTTTTTTGCCGCTGTTGTTGAATGGTCACTAAATGAACTGTTGTAACTCCAGGATTACATGTAAACTAGATTTGTCCACTGCAATCTGATGAAAGCATCTTAGCAAATACACCCCATGATTTTATTTTTCTAACCCCCAGGCTTTATATTTTAGGCCAACTCTTCAAAAAAAAAATGCTGCTACATCCATTCCATGGGCTTCTAACACCATCTGCTGATAAAATACAGCATTTCTCTGAAATTTCCATCTCTGTTTTCTTGATAGGCTAAGCAATATTTCAAAAGAGCAAGGCTGAGAAAATGAGCATTAACTGCAACTGTAAGCATCTTTAACCTCCAATCTCTCTGAGTCAATATGTCTTTCAGTATTCATGGACCAATCAGGAATTTTCCAGATGACTTGATGATGGAAAATTGTCTCTCTTTTTTTTTTATTCCTTTGCTTTCTTTTAAGCCAAAAGGATAAATCATAGGCAATAATAAACATATGTTTATTGGGCTTGGATATGTTTTAATTACAGCATTAAGCATAATTAAAAACAAATCAAATATACATTTAATGCTGCCATTGCTTGGAATATGCATATGCTGTGCTCCCTACTGCAGTTTATAAAAGTGAAATTGCATTTTTTTTCCAGTTTAGATATGCCTCTTAGATATGTATCAGCCAGGTATCTTTCAAGTATTCCAAAATATATATCACTTTTTTTAATGTAACAAAAATTATTTAGTTTAGGGAAGCTGAGAGGAGGGGAAAGAGGGGAGGGGAGGGAAGGGGAGGGAAGGGAAGCAATCCTGTTTAATTGTCTCTTTTCAGGAGGAAAAGAATATTCTTTTTTAAAGCTTTTTGTTAAACAGAAAGTCAGAAACCTGAAGCTTCAAATAAGTTTATTATTGTTAGCATCATCATCTTCACCATCACTTCTAACACTTTGAGTTCCTCTCTCCAAATACAACTACTTTCTGATTTCAAAAGCGTCAAGAGAAGACACTCCTTCTGCTCGCTCCAACATAGCTTCAATTGACTAGAAACTTGATTGTACCAAAATTGGAAGGAAGCTGATTCTGCATTCATTTTCCCATTCTGTGGTTTTCCTGGGAAATTGCAAACATGCCACCATGTTTTGTCTCTGGCATGATTTGAGCCACTGGGCCAATACAGAGATCAAAATATTTGGAATTTGCTGCAAAATGAAACAACAAAGCACCATTTGAGGACACGTTTTTCTTGCTTCTCTTATGTTTTTGGGAGGAATTAGCGTATAGCTAATTAAAAGAGTTGGAAGGGAACTTGGAGGTCTTCTAGTCCAACCTACTGCTCAAGCAGGAGACCCTAGACCTTTCCAAACAAATGGCTTTCCAATCTCTTCTTGAAAATCTCCAGTGATAGACCACCCACAGCTTCTGAAGTCAAGTCCTTCCACTGCTTAATGGTTCTCACTGTCAGGAAGTTTCTTTTTAAAAAAAATATTATTGGGGGTTGGTTTTTAAAACAAACATGAACAAAAAAAACATAAAAACATCAAGCCATCTTCCATATATATACATACAGTGTGCCGGTTGGTTTACAAATTGTTTTGTGCTTTGCTTCCATTTTGTATCTTCATTACAATTACATTGTATTATAATCTCATATTTTCAGTCAAGTATTAAATACATTAATTCATTATTAATCAATCATATTGACTAATATTTATTGATTCTGTTTTACGAAATAATCATATTTACTTAATTGTTTTATGACGGTTCATATTTTCTCCCTAATCATCCTAAAATCATTTGTAGATTGATAAGAAAGAATACATCTTTAATATTTATTTCTATTTCTAAGAATCTACATATTTCATTACTTTATTTATTGTCTAACCATTAATAGGATAGATCCCAATGTTATAAAATTGTTTCATCTTGTTCTTTAGGAAGTTTCTTCTTAGTTCCAGGTTGCTTTCTCCTTGATTCGTTTCCATCCATTGCTTCTTGCCTTGCCTTCGGTGCTTTGGAAATAGGTTGATCTCCTCTTTCTTTGTGGCAACCTCTTTTGAACACTGCTAACATATATCACCCTAATCCGTCTTTTCATAAACCTGACAAACCCAATTCTGCAACCTTTCTTCATAAGTTTTAGCCTCCAGTTCCCTAATCATCTTTGTGCTCTTCTCTGCACTCTCTAGAATCTCAAGATCTTTAATATTCTAGTGACCAAACTAGGATGCAACATTCCAAGCGTGGTCTAATCAAGGCCTGATAAAGTGGTAGTAACCCTTCTCGTAATCTTGATTCTATCCCTCCGTTAATGCAGCCTAAGATACCATTTTGTGTCCTTAATTCTAAACATCTGGTTTATTGATGTGTTTGTTTTTTTAAAAAACAGAGTTTTTTCTGGTGGTTTTGATTCCTTGCAGAGAGATGCGTAAAGGTACTTAACTTATGAGTTTCTACAATCAACCTTTCTCCTCAGGGAAGCAAGAAGGAGGCTTGGCCCCAACCTAATTGGGAATCCTTCTGCCCTCAGCTTTTAGTCTGAGATCAGCAGGGGAGGCTCAGGTGATTTTTAAATAATTGATGGAGAAAGGAAACCCATCTCTAAGATCACTGGGGACAAGATTTTAAAATGCTGAAAGTTCAGTTCTGCTAAAGAAAGGGGAGGAAAGACAGATACCACAGACAGAGGTGTATAAAGGTGTACAAGTTATGTCGCAGATCTAAAGTACATGTTTGTGTTGCATGTTTGCACGGGTATCAGAATGTCACTGAACAATATAAACCCAATAACGCCGGGATTAGAGAGAGTTAGCTTTTATCCTGAAAGAACCTAGAGTTATTTTGGGTTAAAATTATCCTCTTTGCTGAGAACTTTTATCTTTCCAATAGGTAAGATCCAATACAATAGAGGAGAATATGTGCAGCTCAGGATTGAACTGTGTGGCCTTTGATACTTTCTGAGCTTGGTTGTTTTCTTGCAAACATTTCGTGACCCAACTAAGTAACATCATCAGTTCTAGAAGAGAGTGGGGTGTACAGAGAGGAGGCAGAGATGGACTACAGGGTCCTTGGTGCTCTCTTGAGCTTGCTTGTTTCCTTGAAGACATCTCATTACCCAACTAAGTAATCACCAGCTCACACCTCACTCCCTTCTGGCACTGATGATGTTACCTAGTTAGGTAATGAAATGTCTGCACGAAAACAACCAAGCTCAGAGAGCACCAAGGATCCTACACAAAAGATTATCCTTCCCTTTCTGATGCTAACATAAATGCCTACAATGACCTTCTTAATATTGGGCAGCTCTAGGATGCTCTGTGATTTCTCTACTTTCCACTGCCTCTTCCCCTAGGAGGTTAAAACAGAAAGGAAGGGGTATGATTAACAGATTAGCAGAGTTGGAAGGGACATTTTAGGTCATCTAGTCCAACCCCCAGCCCAAGCAGGAGACCCTACTCCATTTCTGACAGATGGCTAAACCTCCTTCCTATTTTGTCTATAGTGATTCTGGGTCCAATTAAGTCAATGTAGATTTTTTTCCTCAAAAAATACAACAAAAACTGCAATGTAAAATCACTCAGTCAAATTTATGGTGGTTGCCCATCTATTACCAGCTCTGGAATAGATGGCAACTGTGCTAAGAAACACCAATAGCCATAGCACTTAGACTTATATGCTGCTTCGCAGTGCTTGACAGCCCTCTCTAAGCAGTTTACAGAGTCGGCCTCTTGCCCCCAACAATCTGGGTCCTCATTTTACCCACCTTGGAAGGATGGAAGGCTGAGTCAAGCTTGAGCCAGTCTGGATCAAACTGTTGGCAGTTGGCAGACTTAGCCTGCAATACTGCTTTTTACCCACTGCGCCACCACGGCTCATAAATAAATAGATGATGGATGGATAGATGGATGGATGGATGGATGGATGGATGGATGGATGATTGACAGAAAGACAGACACAGAGATAGATAGGTACAATGGACTTAGACTTATATACCGCTTCACGGTGCTTTCAAGCCCTTTCTAAGTGGTTTACAGTATCAGCATATTTGCTCCAACAATCTGGGTCTGCATTTAACTGACCTCGGAAGGATGGAAGGCTGAGTCAAGCTCGAGCCGGTCAGGACTGAACTCTTGGCAGTTGGGAGAGTCTGCCTGCAATCCTGCTTTCTAACCACTGCGCCACCACAGCTAAACTGTCGAAGTCAGTGTTCCTCAACCATGGCAGCTTTTAGATGTGTGGACTTCAATCCCCAAAATTCTCCAACCAGCATGGGAATTCCGGGAGTTAAAGTCCACACAAAGTTAAAGTCCACAGAGTTGAAAAACTCTGGACCTAAGTCATGGATAGCCTATGGCACCCAGGTTCTTCTTGGTGACCCTCAAGACTTGCTCAGATCTCAGAAGCAAAATAATTTTTCTCTCTCTTGAGCCCCAAAAGTACGTGCAAAATTTCATTTCTGTCTCTTCTGGTTAACTTCACCACCAGGGTTGAAAAATATAAATGAAAACTGGAATCAGGTACATTGTGGTCAGAAGGAAATCCCATGACCTTGGTAGACATGAATGCAACCTTTCCAATTACAGGTAGCCCTCGACTTATGACCACAATTGAGCCCAGAATGTATGTTGCTAAGTGAGAAATTTGCTCCATTTTACGACTTTTCCAACCGCATTTGTTGAGAGAATCACTGCAGTTGTGAAATTTAAAAACCCAGTTGTTATATGAATCTGGCTTCACCATTGACTTTGTTTGTCAGAAGGTCACAAAAGGGGATCACGTGACCCCAAGGCACTGCGACGGTCATAAATGTGAATCAGTTGCAAGCATCTGAATTTCAATCAAGAGACCATGGGGATATTGCAACGGTCATAAATGTAAAAAATAGATGGATGGGTGGATAATAAGATAGATATAGCTAGAGAAAATAGATGGATAGATAGATAGATAGATAGATAGATAGATAGATAGATAGATAGATAAACAGAATAACTCTATTATCATTTTGAATGACTCGGGGAGACATGATAGAGTCTTCCAATATTTGAGGGGCTGCCACAGAGAGGAAGGGGTCAAGCTATTTTCCAAGGCACCAAAAGGCCAAACAAGGAATAATGGATGAAAACTGAAAAAGAAGAGATAAGGAGGAATTTTCTGACAGAACAATCAACCAATGGAAGAGAAGTTGCCCTCGGAAGTTGTGGGAGCGCCATCACTTGAAATTTTCAAGAAGAGACTGGACTGCCATTTGTCAGAAATGGTGTAGGGTCTCCCACTTGGACAGGGGGTTGGACTAGATGAACTATAAGGTCCCTTCCAACTCTGATTATCTGTTATCAGAATGTACACTAATTGGCATACATTACAGTGAAATTTCATTGCATACATCTCTCAAAGGGTCACTACTTCCAATATACACCAAAATGGTCGTAAGTCACTTTTTTCAGTGCTGTTGTAACTTCAACTGGTCACTAAGTGAACTGTTGTAAGTCGAGGACTACCTGTATAGCAATGGGCAGCTAGACAGAGAGACAGAAAGCGAAGCATTCTGAATTTCTTTCTTTAAAAAGTGCACGCTGAACACACACAAAAAAACCTTTAGAACTAGACAATGACACATCTAAGAATCTATTCAATGCCATGTCTACACCAAAATAATTTCTGTTCAGGGCAACGAGAACTGCGTAGGCAAGCAGAATATTACAAGCTGGCAAGAAGGATTTGATCAAATCGTGACTCCCGTATGAAATAGCTTCCTGCAGAAAATTAAAAAAAAAAAAA
>BHFT01047865.1:0-16176 GCA_004320025.1 Laticauda laticaudata | reverse complement strand
AACACACCAAGACATAACAGAGACCTAGAAAGACGCAACAGAGCTATGGAACAGTGTCTTGGCCCTACATAAGAGGTACTACAGATAAATCAGTAAGATAGCTACACAGGCATCAATCAAGACTGCTTCCAAAACAGACAAAAAATAACAGCCATCCCTGAGGGAACCAAAGAAAATTGACCTGGAAAACCTAAGGCATATACGAAATTCCATGTACATCAATGCCTCGGACCTACATACATTGGACAGGACCAAATAGAAGAATAATACCCGCGCTAGAGAACACAAAAGCAGTAAAGCTGGAACACACCTCCTCACTATCCAGCACGTGAAAACGCACAGGTTCACAACATCAACTTTTCAATGGCACGCAAAACCCTAGCCACTATAGAAAACCCCAGCCACAGAATCATCAGAGAAGCCAATAGAGATTGAAAAAAAGACCTGACAGCATGAATAGGAGAGATGATTCAGCGACTGTCAATCAATTTGGAAGTTCCTGCAATCCAATAGAAAGATCTCCACACCACAAAACAGAACAAACACGCTGAGGCACAGACAGACCTCCCTAATGATGCCTCGCAACTCAAACACCCGCCACACCTGAAGCACAGACACGACTCCCTCTGGATGCCTCCAACTCAAACCGGCCCCCACCAGGCACCGCAGGGTGAACCCAGCTTGCTGATTGAAGAGCAGCCGTCTTTCCAACACGAAGCCAAGGCAGCAATTGAAAGCCTCGCAACACAAGAACAGAGTGCTGCCAGCCAATCAAAGCCAGCCAAAAACAGACAGAAGAAACCAGAAACTAACCAAATCAATCAAACTCCAAGTCAGCATGAACACAAGACCCAGGTTAATAGCCTAATCCAAGAAGAGACCAGCCTGCAAATTTGAAACAGAGGAAGTGAGAACACATTTCCATTCAGAAGCCTGGAATGATGGCAGATGAGAATTCTGCTGAAACGTTGCTACAAACTTTAACAGAAACTACAATGAGCTACACTTTAACAAGAACACAATGACTCGTGGGAATAATAGCCGGAAGGAAGCCTAAACAGCAAACAAATATAATATATATATATATATATATATATATATATATATATACACACACACACACACACACAGACACACACACGCGTACACACACACAAAACTGGACCTCCCTACATAATGGATTAAGGAAAATAATACTTCAACTGATGATATGGACATAATTTGCAGATGGTTGTAACTGTATTTGAGGATCAAGAGTTATTCATTCTTCTCCTCCCCACTCTAAATTTCCAGGGTTTCCCTGGGATGGAACATCAAAAGGTATCAATTTGAAGAACTTGGTAGAAACAATTGTAAGTAGATTTTCAGAGTGATAGAGACTCTAAAATAAGGTGATAGGGCTTTTCTGTTGGAAATTTTATTACTACACTCAGATGGGGGGAATATTAGATTATATCGGTAGGATTTTGTACTTGTATAAGTGTTATTTTATGTTGTCTGTAAATAGACCACGATGTACACAATTTTATCCAATATGATTTTATTGTGTTTATGCAATTTTAACTTTTCTTTTTGTTAATGTTAACAATTGTGGTTGGACAATGCTTTGGAGGGGGAATGGTTATTATAAAAATGTATTTGTTCCACAGGTAGGTCTCACTGAATTTCATAGAATGTATTCCTAGATAAATGTCCAAAGGTATTGTCCAAATGGACTATGTAATCTTATGTAGATAGAAGAAAAAGAAACAGAAAAAAGCAATGGGTAAGAATTTAATGACCTGAGTTCTAGGACTGGCATAGTTCTTCTTGTTCTGCTAAGGATTTATGCTGGGAGAATCAGAAAAGTTTAGGTCTTGCAAAATGTAGTCCATGGCACGTGATTTGATTACCTTCCTCATAGGACTGCAGTACTTTTGAAAAATTATCAGTGATTTCCTCATGCTGTACAGAAGTGACTATACCTTTGGCTCAAGGAATGATAACTCGCTGAAGGGGTAAGGAAGGTCTGGTGTCAAATATTCAGTTAGCAGACTTATTATAATAAATGTCCTACACAGATAATTGCTGTTTTATTGACACCTTTACATATCCTGCCATGTTCAAAACCATATTAATTATAGGAGTGGTGTTTTTTCAGTGTTGCTGAACCATTAAAAAAAGATTAAACACACACACAGATGGGCAGATGCACACACACTGGGTTATCTTGAATGGCAGATAATCTGGAAGTCTATATGGGTGAATTCAAGCTGCCACTGAATTCCTTTTAATCACTATATTAAAAATAGTGTTTCTAAGTTCCTTCCACCTTTCTCTTTTCTTCCCTCCCTCTCACACTCATGTAGATCACATAGAGGCACAGTCATTATTCTTTAAAACTAAATATATCATCTCACAAATAACAGCCTTTGTAAAATTATTTGCTTGGATAAATCAGAATTCCAAGCAGGATGCTATAAATATTACTGTCACCCAGAACTTTATTTGATTGTTCCCCTTACTTTTTTCAAGCTTTCTCAGACTTTACACTCATATGTATTCAAATTCATCAAGAACTTTTGTTTATAATAAAAGCCAATGTTAAATCTTCTTAAAATAAGTGATAATCACTGGGTACAGACATGCATATCTTAATCAATTAACCTCAGGCATTAATTGGAATCTGATTGTTGCTGCTCAGAGTGATGACAGGTTGAAGTTAGGGTTTGTAATATGAAATTCTTGGTATATTTCTATCACTTCTTATTATGTTTTGCTTGTCAATAGATACCCAGGATTTAAAATAGCAAGAATTATTGTTGATTCAAGCTGTTGCTGGGCAATGTGTATATAATACAACTTCTGAAAAGTATTGCTGTAGGAAATCAAGACACACTGACATGAGAATGCCATATGAAAAGGACATGCAAATAGATCTCCAATTAAAATTATTTTTTCCCAAACAAGGAAAATTGTTCCTTTCCTGGATGATACCTTTTGTTTTATTGGTAGCCCTATTCTTTCCTTGGATTTGACCTTAACAATGAAAAAAAGTTTTATGTTTAATTATGACTAACTGTGACTCCAGGCTTAATTATACAGGGGTGAGGAGACCTACAAAAATCCAGAAATCATGTTGTGTTAGGCAGTGTTTAATATATTAATTTTGGGAGTAGATTTCCTTTAGGTGTACAGCTTTGCAACTTTATTTATTTGGAAGATTTCTGCAAAACTGTTCCAGGATCATGCTGAAAAATCTGATTGGCCAAATATAATGACCAGGGGCAAATTATCCTACTTCAGATACATTATGTGAAGACCTAGCTTTGTAGAGAAGACTCTAATCCTGGGAAAGGTAGAAAAAAAGAGGAGCAAAGGATGGCCACCAGCAAGGTGGATGAATACAGTTACCATGGCAATGGGTGCAGATGTGGTCATTCAGACTCTGCACCAATTTGATGATACGTAATCAATTAAAAAGTGCAAAATTCTATATATAGCAAGACATTATTCACTACTACCTGATTTCCCCTCTGGTCTCCTTTTTTATTATCACTGAAAAGCATAGATAAACCTACTACAATTCATATTTCATATTTTAGAGTAGCTAATTTAAAGTCATAATTGAGCTGAATGCAATTCCTACTCTGCAGCAATTAGACAAATACTATCCCCCCCCACACACACACATTGCCTGTCATTCATAACCATTCAATCATCATGCCTCATTAAACACACAAAATCTTTGGGTATATGTTTATCATTATACTTTCAAAAGAAAAAGCAGCATAAAACGTGCTATTCCATCCTTCTCCCTGTAAGGGTTTTTTTTTCCTCTTCTTTTTGCTGATCTCCATGGGAAAAAGAAGTACAAAATCTGTGCTGAACTAAAAAATTGTATTTCCTTCACTTTTAACCAAAAATCAATAAATAATGTAACAACAAAAAATATCCTGCCAAAAAAGGCAGTACCATGTGAGTTATAACTTTATTTCTGTATAGCTCAAGGGGTGGTGGGTTGCAGAGGGAATGTGAAAAGTTCATTATGATTAGTCAGAAAAAAGCACAAGCGCTAAGAAGAAAGAAGCTTTTTTCCTACTGGGATTTTCTCAGATGGCATGATTTGCATGAAGGACGCCACATCAAACATATTGGATGCCCTTTGTCAAATATTAATGCGAAGCTTGTTTTAAGTTCTCTCCTGACTTTGTGCCACCTTGTATCAAAGGCAGTTAAAAGTAAGACTTGGGAGGAAAAGCAAAAAGAAAAAGATCTTCCTAACAGTTTCAACACTTTGTGAAAAATCTTCCCTTTTTGGCTGGGTTCAGCTCAGCAGCAAACTTTTTGTTTTTAATATCTCAGTAAACATGTACCTATTTTATGTGGTTCTTAAAATCACCCAAGTTGCTGCTTATATGGGGTTTTGCTGAATTAATACAGAAAATTATAGCATCTCTTATGTGCTAAGCATGTGAGAAATAGAAGTGATGAAGGCTGGTCTGTTTGGGGGCTATATTAAATGATATGTCCTTGTTCTGCTCATTAATCATGTAAATAAATCCCCTGATGATCTATATAGGAGCTATAATGGTGTAGCGGTTGGAAACAGTGGTGGGATTCAATTTTTTTAACTAATGGTTCTGTGACTGTGGCTTGGTGAGCGTGGCAGGGGAACAATACTATAAAATCTCCAGTCAGAGGTAGTATTTGTTGGTTCTCCGAACTACTCAAAATTTAATTGACTGGTAGGACATTGTAGCAGATAATTTTATGTACTACGCTTAAGCCCATGTCACACTGAACCAACGGATGCAAAGAGGATGTAAAACGGACAAAAAAGCTTGCCATCCGTTCGAAAACGCGATGTATCTAACTGCCTCCGTTTGGCTTCCTCTCTATCCGTCCAGCATCCGTTTATTGACGTTTCATCCACTCCAAAAGTTTTGGGCTGCAATTTATCCAGTTCGTCGTTCTGCATCCGCTACGCTACCCGCTACGCATCTGTTACGCATCTGCTACACATCCGTTACGCATCCGTTATGCATCCCTATATCCACCAGGCATCCGCTGTGCATCCGTGCAACTCGCATCCGCCCGGATGGAGGGAGGAAGAGGAACGGACGTGGAATGGATGCAGAATGGATGCAGAACAGATGCACCATGGAAACAAAGCGTTTAAAAACGGAAAATACATTTGCAGAGGGGACCTATCTCGGATATTAAGGATGTCTACAGGATGCCTAGAGGATGCAAAGGGACACCTATACTGCCCATAAAAAGGGGGAGCAACTCGCCCTGCATCTCACTTTCAGAACAGCAGCCAAGCTGTGCAGACTTCTGCAGCCTTCATCTGACTCTTCCTCTCCACAGCATCGGTCATGTCCACCGTGGATTGTGACAAAGTCCTTTGGCAGCCACCATCCTCCTGCAACAGTGCAAAGCCATCTACAGGCTCTGTGAATTCTACTACGGGAAGAAAAAGGGGCGGCCAAGAAGCGTCTGGGTACGAAGATGGTTCGCCAGAAGAGCAGAGGACGGACTGTTACAACAAGCTGATGGTGGAGCTCAGGAGCGAAGACACTCGGACATTCCAGAACTTCATGAGGATGCCTCCAGCCATGTTTGACGAACTTGTGCAGCGGCTGACACCCAGGTTGACAAAGGCAAACACCAACTTCTGGCCCAGCCTGGAACCTGGGCTCAAGGTGGCACTCACTCTGCACACCTGGCCTCAGGGACCACCTACAGGAGCATGCAGTACGGCTGGAGGGTGGCCACCCACACCACCTCAGCTTTGTGGTCAGAGAAGTGGTGCAGGCCATCATCGAAGAATACAAGGAGGAGCTCCTCCAGTGCCCCTCCACTGAAGAAGGATGGAAAGAAAGTTGCAGAGCAGTGGTATCAGAAGTGGAACTTCCCCCACATCGTTGGAGCCATAGATGGCAAGCACATGGCCTGCAAAGTGCCAGCCAAGTTGGGGTCCACTTATCACAACCACAAGGGCTTCTTCAGCATCATCCTCTTCGCCATGGTCGATGCTGACTACAAGTTCATGTACATTGATGCTCAGGCAACAGGTCTGCTTCTGATGCCCAGGTATACACCTCCAAATACCTCACCCGTGAAGAGAGGATCTTCAACTACAGGCTGTCCAGGGCAAGGCGGGTGGTGGAGAACGCCTTTGACATCCTAGCCAACAGGTTCCAGGTACTTCTCACCAACATGCAGCATAGCCCAGAGACCATGAGGAGGATCGTGGAAGCTTGCTGCATCCTGCGCAATCTCATGCGCACCCGCTACCCAGTCTTGCAGAAACAGGCTTGTGGACCATGAACAAGGCAACGGGGACATGGAGCCTGGGGGATGGAGGCAGGGGCGAAACTTGATCGACACTGAGGATGTGCAAGGCCCCAACAGAGCCTCACGTGAGGCAAAGAAGCAGCGCAAACCTCCTGAAACACTGGTGCAACTCCCAGCTGGAGCACTGGATTAGCAAGACAGGATGGTAAATGCTTAATGGATGCTTCCTTCAGCCTGTCTCATCACACGGATGAGATTGTGCCATGTATGTTTGGTTGGCCTACAATGAACAGGGCGTTTAAATAAAGAGTTGTGTTTATGTTGACATGTGTGGATAATTATTATATTATTATTGATAATGAAGGGCCATAGGTGTGGCACCTGGGAGGGTGGACCATACAGTCCCACTATGCTTGCACTGGAGGTTTATCTATCCCACTGCTATCCTAACCCATCCCACAGCTATTACCCATCCCACAGGTATCCTTACCCATCCCACAAGCATGCAAAGGCTTAAACCATTTCTAAATGTTTCCACCAAGACTTTATTAAAAAAAAGAAATGAAGGAAGTGTGTGAATCAAAGATAGACTTTATTAACTACAATGTATAAAACAAAAATGAGTCTCTGGCACTCCTCTTGGTCGCTCAGTCTCAGGGGTAGAGGTCCAGGTGCTGTGGAGGTAGCTGGTGCTAGAGTGCTTGTCATCAGCTCCTCCAGAAGCAGAAGTAGCAGAAGCCCCAGAAGCCCCAGCCCCAGAAGAACGAGCCCATGCTGCAGAAGCCCCAGCAGAACCAGAGTGAGGGCCGGGGGGATGGTAGCCCTGTCCCTCTTGCCCTGGCTGGCAGCAGATGGCTGAGGCTTGCTGTGCTTCTGCATGGTTGTGGGGTTGCTGGCTGGCAGGGAGGCTGGCAGGAACCAAGGCTGGCAGCAAGGCTGGCAGGGAAGCAGGCAGGAACCAAGGCTGGCAGCAAGGCTGGCAGGGGGCAGGCACCAAGGCTGGCAGGAAGGCTGGCAGGCAGGCAGGCAGCAAGGCTTGCAGGCAGGCTTGCAGGCAGGCTGGCAGCAAGGCTGGCAGCAAGGCTGGCAGCAAGGCGGGCAGGCAGACATGCGGCAGGGCAGGCAAGGCAGCCAATCCGTCCGGCAGCAGGTCTTTCCTCTGAATGGCGACCTGCTTCAGAACTGCTTCCGTTATATCCATGGGCTGACGCAATGCATCCTCCCCGCATGCGCAATTAATGCCAGGCTTCCATTAGGCTTCCGCTGTGCATACCACTTCATCTGCTGTGCATCCGCTCTGCATGCGCTGTATCCGTTCCGCGTCCACTTTGTTGAGGCCCGGAAGCCCTGCGGATGCGCCATCTGCTCCCATCCGCTCCCATTCGCTGGGCTTCCGTTCCGCATCCACTTTGCATCCGCCCTGTGTCCTCCCCGTGTCCGTGTTATCCGCTCCGGTTATGCAAATTTTTGCCCCTTTTGAGATGGATAACAACGGATGGAACATTTTGCTCGTCTGCTGTGTCCTTTTTGCATCCGTTGGGCAGTGTGACATGGGCTTTAAGTCCAACCATAGGCAGCATAGTTCAAGATTGTCCAAGCCCAAAATTTCAAGTCTGGTGATATAGGGTATTCTGTTGCGAGCAGATGAGTATAGTACTCTTCTCATGAAATACTTCTGGACTCACTCAGTTGTATTAATGTCCAATATACAGTGTGGATTCCAGACAGATGAGCTGTATTCTAGTATTGGTCTGGCAAAGGTTTTGTATGCTTTAGATAGCAATTCAATATTTCCAGAGGAGCAGCTTACTAAGATTAGATTTACAACTCTTAATGTCTTTTTGGCAATGCTGTTACAGTGAGCTGTGGTGCTTAGATCATTAGACATGAGTACTCTGAGGTCCTTGACAGAGTGAGGGTCATCAACGAGGTCATATCCACCTGGCTCATATTTGGTGTACTGATTTTTGTTACCAATGTGTAGGACAGAGCATTTGTTGGTTGAGATTTGGAGTTGCCAATTGTTTGACCATTCAGATACATAATCAAGGTCACTTTGAAGAACAGTAGCATTGTCGGTGGTACTGAATAGTTTTACCTCATCTGCAAATAGGACTCAGTTGCTTATAAGGTGATCAGTATAAAGAGTGTGTGTCCTAGAACACTGCCTTGGGGGGCACCGCAGTTAATTGAAGCAGGGTTTAATATAGTGCTCCCTATTTTTACTATTTGTTGCCTGTTTGACAGGAATGCAATAATCCATTTGTGAAGGGTTCCAGAAATGCCGTAAGAGTTTAGTTTTAACAATCATTTGTCATGTACCACTGAATCAAAGGCTTTGAAGAAGTCTATGTAAATTGCATCTATTGCTTTACACTGGATCATTGTCAGGGGAAACATGCTGACTCTGTAAATTTCTCAGAGAGTGTTGTAAAGCACTATGAAGCAGTATATAAGTCTCAGTGCTATTGATATTTCAGCATTGGCTACTCATACAGTCAACAAGAAAAGGAGTAGAAGGAAGAGGTTCTGGTTAAAAAGCCATCCCAGCAATGCAAATGCCAGTTACCTATTTCCTTACTACAGATCAAGCATATCAAAGGGAATCACTGCAAGTCCACTATTTCAATTTAGGATGGATCTGGTTGTGAAAAGCATGGAACTGCAGATAAAAAAGAGCATCCCTACTTCTGTGTTCCTTCTTACATTTTATATGAAGCCTTTCTTCACACTGTCCTCTAGCAGCCAAAATTTAGAGTGGGCAAAATTTAAGGTACCAATGTCCCATCATGCAGTAATGTCACCAGTTGGCTTTTAAAGATTTAAAGATATCTAATATTCTTTCCTTCTTCTATTTTCCTCATTAAAAAAAACCCTTTGAAGTGAGTTGGGCTTGCGGAGAATGACTGGCCCAAGATCACCCAACCAGTTTTTGTGCCTAAAGCAGGACTACAATTCACAGCTCCCTGGTTTCTAGCTTGGTGCCTTAATCACTAAATCAAAGGATATAAGGAATACTGGAGTGTTCTTTACATAATGTCTGTTCTTATTCCAAGCTGTATGAAGGCATTCAGCCCAAGCCAAGTATTGAAAACACTGCAAGGAAAAAGAAAAGGTTATGTTGGTCCAGCCCCATAGTTTCCAATGCTGAAATATAGTTGCAGCAGAATTTGAAGGGATGGGATTGCCCTGTCTGTTGGAACTTCAGTGTTGTTTCCATCCATGCTATTGGTACCTTGATTAAATAAAACATAGAATAAACTTTTTGAACCATCTGAGAAGTGATTGGCAGAGGTAGTTTTCATTAGGACTTTGGAGTTAGGACTGTGAATATGAAATTTGGTTTTTGGAGATCCCTCCTTGGTACTATCCAGATTTCTTGTTCTCCCTGACCATTTTTGTTCTTAACTGGCCATGTCCACACATGTGCCAGTTTTTTTTTAATTAATTGAACTGTCCTAATATTACAACATGCCCTCAGGTTTCCAGATATGCTCACTGTTGGCTGCACAAGTTAGAAACTCTTGTCTTATGACTTGTAAAGAGTGGAAAAACTTTTAAGCAGGAGCTGTTTCAGAATTTTATTTCCCAGAAGCATTAGATTCACAAAGACAGAAGGGCAAACATGAGATTTCCAGGTAGGAAGGCAACAGAGAGAAAATAACATTAATAAATAAAGTAGAATTATCAAGACTATAGGATAATCGTAAATGCAAGTATGCAAAATGTATGCATTTTATTTGCATAACCATATACTTTGTTGCAAAAAGGGAGTGGGAATTACCTTGCATTTTATAACTTTAACAACAACAACAACAACAATAATAGTAGTAGTAGTAGTAGTAGTAGTAGTAGTAGTAGTAGTAGTAGTAGTAATAGTGGCAGGACTTTTATGTTTTGGCAACTGCAGGATTATTGGCAGGGACTGGGAAAAATATATTGTGCACATGTCCATAGCAGGGGAAGCTACACATTTTTCTGCATAATTATTTCTTAAACCCATTCATGAAAAGGTTCCTCTCATGCACCCATCGCAGAGATACAATTTTTGTGGTTCTGAGACAAGCAGGGGAAAAAAAAAGAAACTCTCTTCTGGCCACAAATAATTGCTGCTCAAACTTCACTCTGCCCTATGGCAGAGATAAACACAGAGGAAAATAAGAATGAGTAAAAATTGGGTTATTTTGTAGAAACTCAGCAATAGCAAGAGAAATTGTGGCTTTGAACATTGGGAAGCAATCTTTTTGATAATCATCTTTCAAAAAGTTTTTTTCCCCAAAGTGAATTATAATACTGCCGTTTAGAATTATTTTTCTATAGCAGCATTAGAGATGGTATTCAGCAGGTTCTGACCAGTTTTGGAGAACTGGTAGTGGAAATTTTGAGTAGTTCAGAGAACCAATAGCAGAAATTTTGAGTAGTTCTGAGAACTAGCAAATACCACCTCTGACTGGCCCCATCTCCATCTATTCTCTGCCTCCTGAGTCCCAGCTGGTCAGCTGGATCTTCTTTTGTTGCCTTGAAAGAATGGAGAACAAAGAACAAAGAACGGAGCTGGAAAGCAGGTCAGTGGGTTGCGGAGGGGATGGGGATTTTGCAGTAATCTTCCCCCCCAGGAGTGGGGAAGGAGATTTTACACTATCCTTCCCTGCCACTCCCACCAAGCCACACCCACAGAACCAGTAGTAAAAATTTTTTGAATCCCACCACTGAGCAACATGAGTTGAAATCATTTACAAGAAACTTTTGAGCCTTTATTGCCTACTTTGTGTGGGTCTCGTGCACATATCCATGTACATCCTTTGCCAAACAAATCATTATATAAAAACCTGGTAACAATATGATGACAAGTTCAACCCTGAGCATTTGGGTACTGCCTAAAAATCATCATTGCTCTTGTCATTTGGTTGGACTGACGAAAGTATTTCAAACTCAGTTTATTCCGATCCGATTTATATTCACTGATCTGGAGGGATACAATGGCAGTTGCAGAAGTGAATGCATAATTGGGCTTGAAATGAACCTATTTGCATTACTTTGTTCCCAGTGATATAACTTTTGGTTTTTCACCTTTTGGTTAGAGAAAAAGAGAAAAAATAATAATAACAGATAATTTAGTTCTCCAGTTCAGAACATGGATTGGTTGGCAAAATTTTGCTGACAGCAGAATATATTTTCCCATTTTCCTGTTTAAATTATCTCTTATCCAGACATTTTATTTAACATAAGAACATCCTAAATACTTTGCAGTAGCAATTGGTACCTTTTTTGTCAGGCTATTTCAGGGAAAGTTAAAGCATGAGTTAGTGATGTAATCCTTTCCACAATCTGAGGCCAGGCTGCTGAAAATTTGTCTGTTAATTGGAGAAGAATACTTTTACTGTCTGTAGAACAAATATATTTAATTCACTGCTTCCTTTTTGCTTCCAGTACACCCATGCATCTTGAAAGCTCACACTACTTTAAAAATAAGCTGATATAATGGAAAATATGATTGGGATGCACTGTTTATCTTAAGGATCATATGTTGTTGTTTCAAATAAAATCTTTATTACAGTTAAAGACCAGCATAAGGAGGGAAGGGTACAGTCAATTAAAAAACATAGAAATTACATCAACACTTTTAATCTATTAACAAAAAAAATTTCTAAACCTGTTCCCATAACCATTAACTGGCAAAATGGTGCATCATAGGGCAATCATTTTCAAACTGAGGTACCTCAATGAATCCAGTCTGGGGACACATGGCTCTTCGCTAGGCTGTTACTGCTTGAGATCTGACAGGCTATTGCTGTAGCCATGTGATGCTCATTTTGAATGTGCTGTGGCAATTTCTCAGCCACTGTTGCAATCTCCCCCTTCCTCCTCTCCAACCAGCAGCTGTCACTTGTCTGCCTGCTGGAAAGGCAAGGGAAGAGAAGAGAAGCAAAGGGATGGACCATTGCTTTGGGAGCTTGATGTGATATGTCAGAATGAGGCTGAGTTATTAGATCTGACTGCTTAAATGAGTCATGGTTATTTTTCATGACTTCTTTTCTCTTGCATGCCAGCAGTTATTTGCAGTATCACTGTGCAGCTGCCAATTTATTTTTGGATACATAAGTTTGGTAAAATAGTACTTGGAGGCTTGGAGTGGTACTGCTGTTGCTTCAAGGGTGCACTGTTATTATGAGTTAGATGCTGATAGAACCTTTGGGTAAAAGTGTTATGGTTATCTAAAAGTGGATCAGGAGAATCAGGTGGTGTCAGGATAGGTTGAAGATTCTGTAATCATTTGATTTAGATTGGCAGAGAATTCACTTTAATCTTTGTACACATCCCAGATTCCCTATTGTGAGATGAAATAGGCATTTATATATCACACAAACACACACACACATTTCCAATGTTCAAAGTGCTTTCAACAGGGGACAGACACCATGATGTTTTACAATGGCTGGAAGTGCTTTACATTTTCTGAGGCCATCATAACTATGAATTGTTCTTTAATGGTCATAAATTGAGGACTACCTCTTTGTGATTTTAGCAATATGGAAGCCTGGGTATATAAATAAAAATAAATGATTAATTAAAAGTAACAATACTATTATGTAATGAATAAAATAACTGGGCAGTCTTACCATAATATGGATATCAAACATTTATTGATCGATATATTTGCTCACACTTAGTTAATTCCAAAGTTCAAAGCAATACCAAAGAGAGAAAGAAAGTGATTGTGGTGGCATCTTAGGGGATTGTTGTTTAGCCAGGCAAGAAGGAAGATAAGAAGATATGACAGCTCATGTGAGTGGTTAGATGGCACCAAGAGGTGCTGTGGGAGGATGAAGTCATGAATCAGAAGCAAAAATCAGTAGTAACAGCTATGACAGCACTGAATGACAGGCAGATTCTGAGTCTGCCTTATTTGAACACCTGGTGGATATCATGCTACTGGTAGCAGCTTGGACCAGAATGCCAAGAACAAGTTTCTTAGACTTTGTATTGGTAAGATTTCCAAAGAAGATGATTATAAGGAAGAATTGCACAAGTACTCTACTTTTAAATGATAATTTATTAAGTTCTTTTGATATTAAGGGAGGAGATCTGTTTCTTTTGTGAAAGAAAGGACAGATTTGTGATTTTTTTTAAAAAATATCTACAAGACTTCTTAGAAACCAGTTCCCACATTCAACCACATCTGAACTGCAAAATAGAAATTTTTGGAAGAAAGACTATACTGCAAAACATCTCTGAAATCAAATTGAACAAATAATATCCCTTTTCATTCGTACCAATCTATTATTTTCCTCCCTGCTTTTAAAATCCATGTGTTAGTTTGTCTTTAGAAAAGTTCACCTCCCACTTTCAGTTACCCATTGCATTTTAATCATACTATAGATCTATAGGTAGGTGACATATTCCTTTGGGTGGAAGCAAGGTGCTAATAGATAATGATTAGAGGCATAAAGATTCACAAGTCTTAGTCAAGATTCTTATTCAATTTGGTCCTTGATTAAAATCAGGATGGAGGTGGCAAACCAGGTTAATGGATCAGAGTCCAAACCCAAAGTTATGATTAGTATGTAATCTGACTGCTAATTGATATTCATGGATGAAGTCACCTAAGCTTTGACTGTCCTACATAGTGGTGGTTACAATCTGTTACACAGTCCATTGTGGATTACTCCTATCTTTTTCTTTTTGGGCTACTGGAAGTTTTAGTTCACTTAAGATGTTTTGGAGGGCTTTAGTTAGTTTGTATGCTGTGGTGTGGTTGTAATAATTTGTTGGTTGTTTCTGCTTTTGATATATAGCAGTGTTATATTTTTTTATAGCTTGTGTAGTTAGTGCTATAGATAGAGTGGTCAGATTCTTTTTGATAAAGTTGTGTGGAAGACATGGGACATGATGGAGTATATATGCTTGTGAGTGTGTATTTTTTTATGTATGTGTATTCATACACATGTACATGTTCATACACACACCAACAAATAACACAGCAGAGATGTGTTAAAATATCAATACAAAATATATGTATTGGCTTGTGGCATACTTACTTAAAAGTTACTAATAAAAGTATTAGCTTTGAATTAAAAAAATAAATGAAGGAAAAGGTTATCTTAAAATTTGAAATAAGGCTGCTAAAATATTTTGCCATTCTAAAAGGTTGGAGGGCAAGTACTTCCTTGCTCATCCAATCAATAATAAAACTAGAAATGATAGTCTACATCTGCCATCCCATTAGCAAATTGTTTCCATAAGTTCTTATTAAAATTACTCAATCACAGAGTTACAAAATAGTTCCCCATAATTGTCTACAACTAGAAAAAATATTCTTAACAAAGTTGAGGAACAATAGTACAGGAACAGACATAACTGACTCTTTGAATAGCGTGTGCATGAAAATTATAATTACTAGGTTCCACTGAGAACCAACTTTACTTGGACTGCAATCATTTTTATTTGTATTTTTAATGTAACTTTTTTCTGTACAGCCAGAATAATAGAAAATATTTCCCATAGCTAATTTAGTATCTGTGCAATTCCAGTTCTGGGAACACCAAGTAAGTACAATACATTGCAATTTATATTTTATGGAATTATGAATTCTTATCCTGTAAAGTTCATGCCTTATTAATATTTTATTATTTTTTGTGAAGGCCTTGGTGCTCTCTGAGCTTGTTTGTTTGCAAATATTTCATTACCCAGCTAGTTAACATGGTCAGTGCTGGTATTGGATTCACTTCCTGTTTATATACAATAGCTTGCCTTGGCATTGTTGGTGGGAGTGTAGTATTCTCCTTGGTAGGTCCTTTATTTGGATTTTTTCCTGCTTGATTGTTGTCTTGATTGTCAATTCCTGCTTATCAGGGTGTAGGTTAATGGAGATGTGTTCTGGTCATTTGGTGTCCTTTTTATCTTACTCATCTCTTCTTTAAAAGGTGTGTAAATGAGCAGAGTCTATCATAATGAAGACCCAGATTGTTGGGAGCAAAATGTTGACTCTGTAAACCACTTAGAAAAGGCTGTAAAGCATTATGAAATGGTCTAAGTGATATTGCTATTGATAGCTGACTTGTCAGAATGGCTAGCTTCCAGCAATTCCCTAATAGTTTTTGATTTTACTGTTGTACAGATTTTCCAATACATTTTTTTCCTTATATTTAAATAACATCTAAGTAACCCCAGCTACTATGTGATAATGCTGTGACTATGTGATATTTCTGGGCCCAGTTTTAATGACAATCTTCCCGATTGCACCCTAAACACAGTTATCATGTCTTTCTCAATCTTTTTTGTCTCCAGACTGAACGTTCACATTTCCTTCGCCTATCATCATAGTCCCTGTGTTATCATTGCTACCACCCTCTATGTGTTAGGTGTGTATGCCATCCTTCTGTGTGTATGGTGCCCAGAACTGTGCCCAACATTCCAAGAGTGGACTCACCAGTGCAGTGTAGAAATGAGGGTGAGAATGTCTACAGGCAGTCTCATACAACTTATGGACTTTCAAATAACTTACTATCTCTGTCTTTCTCTACTTCTATATCTTTTATGTCTCCTATCCAGAATTCTGCCTCCTTTTTTAATCTGTAACCAATTTGCCTATTCTGGATATAATTAATCTCGAGAGAGTTACTTATTTGTGAATAGGACATAAAGGCCCTGTCACACAGCCCAACAGATGCAAAACGGACACAACGGACGAGAAAAATGTTCCATCCGTGGTTATCCGCTCTCAGAAGGGGCAAAAATTTGCATAACTAGAGCGGATAACACGGATGGGGGGAGGACGCAGGACGGATGGAAAGCGGATGCGGAATGGAAGCCCAGCGGATGGAAGCGGATGGGAGTGGATGGCACATCCGCTAGGCTTCCAGGGGACCTCAGCAAAGCGGACGCGGAACAGAT
>BHFT01047864.1:0-27817 GCA_004320025.1 Laticauda laticaudata | reverse complement strand
TTGGTTTTTCTTGCCTAAGTGTAGGACTTTACTTTTCTCTACATTGAATTTCATTTTGTTAGATACTGCAATCACAGCATTTCTGGTTGTGGTTGCTAAATGGAAGGAGATGGTGGCTGGTGGGGGGCAATGTCCCGCCCCAACAGACCCAGCCTCATGTCACCCCTTGGGAAAATTCATTCCCAGCCTCTGCTCTAAATCAAGCTGGAATTTATTTCCTCTGTACTCAGATAAATAAATGAGGATAGGATCTTTTTCTTAGTCGTTTTGTGTTTTTACTCTAAGGAGTAAAAAAATATTAAAATGTAATAGAAAAATATAAGAATTTTAGGCTTCACTATAAAAATATATTTTTACAGTATATGGGGACACGATGGCTCAGTGACTAAGGCACTGAGCTTGTCGATCAGAAAGGTCAGCAGTTCGGTGGTTCGAACCCTTAGCACCACATAACGGAGTGACCTCCCATTATTTGTCCCAGCTTCTGCCAACCTAGCAGTTTGAAAGCATGTAAAAATGCAAATAGAAAAATAAGGACCACTTTGGTGGGAAGGTAACAGCGTTCCATGCACCTTTGGCGTTTAGTTGTGCCAGCCACATGACCACGGAGACGTCTTCGGACAGCGCTGGCTCTTCAGCTTTGTAACGGAGAGGATCACCCCCCCCTAATGCTGGAAACGACGAGCACATATGTGCAAGGGGAACCTTTACCTTATAAAAAAATATAAGGGGCCTGATGGCTCAGCGGTTAAAGAGGCTGAACTTGTCAGATAGAAAACCGCCAGACCGGGTTCAAGACCCAAGTACCATGCAATGGGGTGAGTTCCCGTTCCTTGCTCCAGCTTCTTCTCACCTAGCAGTTCGAAAGCATGCAAATGAAAGTAGATAAACAGGTACTACTTCAGTGGGAAGGGAACAGTGTTCCGTGCACCTTTGATATATAGTCATGCTGGCCACATGACCACAGAAACATTTTCAGACAGTGCTGGCTCCCATGGTTAACAAACTGAGATAAGCACGACCTTTACCTTTATAAAAACACAGTTCACAAACCCTTTTTTTTTTCATGCTTCACATTTCAGACTTGACAACATAGATACCTGAAACTTCTTATAATACAAACTGCCCTTTTTGTACATTTTTCACAATTATCCCATCGATGCAAGAAAGAAGAAAGGAAAGGGTGATTAAGTTTCTACTACAGTGTTGGGGTGAGGCTGTTTAGTTTGCGCTTTGGTGTGTCCCAGATACCTAGTTGGCTGGTGATCCAGGTGTGGCACAAATCCAGAAAATGAGCAAACCCAATTTCAGTTAGTGATCACACGAATTGTTCACTTGCCGGTCCCACACAGCTATACAAAAATACAAAGGGTACTGATTGCCACTGTGTGAACGATAGTATCTAAGGGTGATTATACGACATGGTTTTCAAAAACATGTTAATCTTTTATTTATATGGGAGAGGGGGGAATCCTCTGTGTGTGTGTGTGTGTGTATACACCATATGTAACTCACAATATTGCAGTTCACCCAAAGCGATTATATTTACCAAGGGAATAATAGTATCTAATGTCCCCAATCAATGTATACCACAGTTCCCGAGAGCTCCAATATGTTAAATATGCTTAAAGCATCCAATCTTTAGAAAACAAAGGTGTGTCTAATCACTGTTTGCACTTAGCAAAAAAATCTTGGAAATGGGCTGTTCCCTGGATTGTAAACATGAAATAAAACTTTTCAAAACGAGCAGTTTAAAAAAGAAAAACCAAGCATTTTCTTTTAATAGAATCATGGGCTTGAACACGGGATGCTTTTTTCATTAAAAGGTAAAGCCTTTCCTGTCCAGTCATGTCCAAATCTAGGGCTTGGTTCTCATCTCTGTTTATTGGCCAAGGGAGCCAGCGTTGTCCAAAGACAATTTCTATGGTTATGTTATCATTACCTTTATTGTCAGAGTATGACATGCGTACAATGAGATTGGCCAGCATGGCTATGTTGAAAGAAATATCCTTCTGGGTTCAGTTCCAAGTGGGGAAAAAGACACTGGAAACATGGACACTGTTTGGAAAGATGGTTTAATGGTGGGCAGGACCATATGGCTTGGAGCTCCAAAGGGAAAAGGATGATCACATGCTTCAGGATGTTGGGTGAAGGAAAAGCAGAAGAGGGGCAAGATGCTGAGAGACCCTGAGTTATATACCCTCTGTTGGACCTCACTTTAGTGCTTCCTGTTCCTGTGTAAGAAATGTATCCCATTGGCTGTCAGACTCCCAGGGGAGGGGGGTCTTAGCTAACTTTGTAGATTTTGTCTGGACCACATGGCTTCACCTAAGTGCTGGCTGATGCAATCTTCCCAGGCCATGTGGTGAGATGGGTAGAGGGCTTTGTTATGTAGAATACTCTGGCTCAAGCCTTAATGGCCCATCCATTAACAAGGGTGGGAGGCTGAGCTTCTGCTTCTGAGTTTTTACTTTTTTAAAAGGGAAATATTCTGCCTTTTTAGTACTGTATATCCTAAAATATTTCATTTCCCTAGGAGAGGGATGGGTTTTAACTTCCAACAAAAGCTGTTACCTTCCCACTGAAGTGCTGCCTGTTATTTACTCACATTTATATGCTTTTGAACTGCTAGGTGGACAGGAGCTGGAGCAAGGAACAGGAGCTCACCCCATCCCACAACACTGGGGTCTCGAACCTGGGCTCTCAGCTCTCTGAGATCTGACAAAGCTGAGCATCTTAAATCACTGGGCCATCGTGGCCCCCTGCTTTTGCATTTTAGTTTGAATTGCAGAAACTATGCCATGAACTCAGGAACAAAAGGCAATTCCCGTGGCCTCCAAGTATTGCAGAATCCCAATTCCAATCAGTTCCAAGCATAGCTAGAACAACAGAGATAAGGGGGGCTGAAATTCAATAAAATCTCGAGGTCTGGTGGAAATGCCATGGGTCTAGTTGGGATTATGAAAATTAAAAGCTTTGGGATATCTTCATAGCTTCCATTCTGTTCTCTCTCTATGCCACTTGTTCTTACCCAGCTCCCTGAACATGACAAACCCTCTGAAGTGAACTCAAAGATTCCTTTATTAGGAGTGCCAGCCGCCTCGGCAAAATGTTTCTCTCTCACTGCAGGTTAACAAATCTGTCCAGCAGGGAGATGAATAGTTCTCTGCCACATCTATTCACCCCTGCCTTTTCTCCCCAGTGCTAGGGTGGGGCTTCGTTGGCAGTAGTGGCTCTTTTTAGTTCCAAGGACCGGCCTGTAGATTCCCACTGCTCTCCTCTCCTCTGCTTTCTGTGCATCAGGCACTGGACCCAGCTGTTCCTCTTCTTCCTCATCAACCACCTGGGGGCTGTTGACTCTCCATCTGAGGGCTCAGGGGCAGCCCAGGGGCTCTCTCCTCCCCCTCTCTCTTTCTCTCTCTCTCTCCCTCTCTCTCTCTCTCACACACACATACACACACACACAAACACCACCACTGCTATTAAGTGAATTACTGCAGTTGTTAAGTGAATCACATGGTCATTAAATGAATCTGGCTTCCTGCATTGACTCGTCGGAAGCTGCTGGGAAGGTCACAGGTTGAGATCACATGCACCTGGCATGCTGCAAGCCTTCTATATACATGCCAGATGCCAAGCACCTGAATTTTGATCACGTGACCATGGGGAATGCTTCAACAATCCTAAGTAGAAGGACCAATTGTAGATTATAAGTCCCTTTCTCAGTGTTGCTGTAAGTTAGCACTGAAAATGGTTGCAACTCAAGGACAGCCTGTAGTATGAATATAAAGGGACTAAAGGGATCCTGAAATTTGCAACAGGGTAACTTGATTAAACCAGCAATTAAATTAAGGTAAAGGTTCCTCTCCTGCTAATCGTTTCCGGCTCGAGGGGTCAGTGCTCATCTTGGTTACAAAGCCGAAGAAGAGCCAGCGCTGTCTGAAGACGTTTCTGTGGTTATGTGGCTGGCATGACTAAACACTATTCCCTTCCCACCAAAGGTGGTCCCTATTTTTCTATTTGCATTTTTACATGTTTTCGAACTGCTAGGTTGGCAGAAGCTGGGACAAGGAACAGGAGCTCACCCTGTTACATGGTGCTAGGGATTCGAACTGCCGAACTGCCGACCTTTCTGATTGATAAGCTCAGCATCTTAGCCACTGAGCCACCATATCCCCATTAAATTAATCCATCATTTACTTACTGAATAATAGCAATAGCACGTAGAATTATATGCCGCTCCAGAGTGCTTCACAGCCCTCTCTAAGCAGTTTGCAGAGTCAGCCTCTTGCCCCCCAACAATCTGGCTCCCCATTTTAACCCCCTCGGAATGAGGGAAGTCTTGAGTCAACCTTGAGCCTGGTGGGAATCGAACTGCTGGCATTCGGCCAAATCCACCTGCAATTCTACATTCTGACCACTATGCGGCCACCACGGCTCTTATAATCACCATTGGCTTGCAAGATCTGCATTGCAAATTCCAATGGCCGCCTGGGGAATTCTGGGAGTTGAAATCCGTACATCTTAAAATTACTGCATCTGAGAAACACTGAACCACACCGTTGTCTAACGTGTCCCTCAAAAGAGCCTGTTTGCAAACTAGCTGGGCAATGTTTACTAAGATGGACTGTTCTAAGCATGAATTGTTCTCTGGCTGAAAGTAGGCATTAAATACCATTTTTGGAGAACTGGGGTATACAGATCTTCTCATTCTGCGGAAAAGATTTGATAAGGAACAAATGGTGCTTGGCGTTTCTGTCCCGACTGTTTAACATCATCCCTCTCAGAAAAGGCGATGTATCTTTACTCCTTTTGTTAGGAGGCAGAATGCAGAAGACAAAGAGGAGGCTTAGACTTGGGTAAGATAACCTTTATTGTCATTTTTCTCCCTGTGGGTACACTGGCACACATTAAAAATGAAATTATGTTGCCTGCTCTCAAAATTGTACACATACATAACACACCTATAGACATGCTATATACATACATATGCATATATGTATAAACCTACACCCTAACACAGGGGTGTCAAATTCAAGGCCCACGGGCCAGATCTGACCCATGGGATGCTTAAATCTGGCCTGTGAGATTGCCTTGGAAACAGCAAAGGACCAGCCCGGGGTGCCTCTCCCAGTGAAAATGGAGCTCGGCAGGGCTGCACATAGTCCTCCTAGGCTCTATTTTTGGCTGCGATAACCTCCTGCACCCCTCTGCCAGCAAAAATGGAGGTGGGGGGCCCTCTCTGAGCTCTGTTTTTGCTCACAGGAGGTCAGGCTGAGTTTTCACTGGCAAAGGGCTAGCAAAACGAACTAAAAACAAAAGAAGCAAAGTTTCCCCTTTTGCATTTGAGTATCCAAGAAGGGACACGAAAGGAGAAAGGAAAAGAGTTAAAAAAACAAAGAAAAAGGTGGGAAGAGAGCAAGGAAGGAAAGGGAAAAGAAGAAGAAAGGAGAACGAAGAGAAAAGGAAAAAGAAGAAAGGAGAGGAGAGGAGAGGGAGAAGGGAAAGGAGGAGATGAAAGAAGAGGAGAGGAAAGGAAAAAGGAGAGGAGATGGGGAGGGAAGAGGGGAGAGGAGAAGAAAGGAAAGGAAAGGAAAGGAAAGGAAAGGAAAGGAAAGGAAGATTATAATAAGAGTGAGGGNGAGATGGGGAGGGAAGAGGGGAGAGGAGAAGAAAGGAAAGGAAAGGAAAGGAAAGGAAAGGAAAGGAAAGGAAAGGAAAGGAAAGGAAGATTATAATAAGAGTGAGGGAGGGTCTGAGGGAAGTCCTGACTTCAGCACTTGGCCACCACAGGTGCCTCCCGACGCGAGTGATGTTGAGCTAACCATGATCACATGGGCCATGACTACCCTGGTTTGACCTCCGAGGTCAAAAACAACCCTGATGTGGCCCTTAATGAAATTGAGTTTGACACCCCTGCCCTAACACATAAAAACATATAAATATTAATCATTCCATCTTGGATACATGGTGGCAAGTGGAAGTTTGAGAATTCACTAGGTTGATGCTATAGGGACCACAACTGTGACTCAATCTGGATGTTCTGCTTCGGCTACCACAGAGCCCCCTCCCAGAAGGTAGCAGTTGTGAAGAGGATGTGTTCCAGACAATTCTGCGAACCCTGCTCAAGCATCACTTAATGTGCCATGTCCTGGATAGAAGGAGGTGAACTACCAATAATCTTCCCTGCTGTCCTCACCACTCTCTGCATTGCCTTCCTATCCGAAGCAGTAATGCTTCCAAACTAGACAGTAATGCAATATGACAGGATATTCTCAGGGGTGGGCTTCGAAAATTTTAGCAAAGGGTTCTCTGCCCGGTTGCTGGGTAGGCGTGGGCGTGGTCTCCAGTTAGCCTCTACTACAGCAAGGGGATGTTTTTGCCCTCCCCAGGCTCCGGAGGTCTTCCTTCAGCCTCCAGGAAAGCGAAAATGGCCTCCCTGGGCTCCAGAGGCTCTCTGGAATACAGAAATGGGTCCATTTCCAGCCTTCCCAAACTTCCAGGAGGCCCATTTTTTGCCCTTCCTCTAGCCTCTGCACGCACCCTACACTTACCTGCATCCAAACTGGGCCGTGTGGGGACTCCGGGGAAGGGTGGGGTGGGTGGGTCCAGCCAGGAGTGGGATTTGGGGGGGTTCTTCAAACTGCACAGAATCTTAGCTAGGGGCTCCCCCGAACCCTGGGAACCTCCAGCATCCCACCCCTGGATCTTCTCGATCGTCCCTCTGTAGAAAGTGATAAGGGCAGAGGGAGGAAGATGTACTTTTCTCATGCAACACGGAAGAGCACATCTTCTCTCTAAACTTTGCTACAAGAACAGAAAATGGGAATGCTAAAACCCCGGGGGATCCTGGGAACCTGAAGTTTCCACACATCATGAAGTTGCGAAAGCTGAATGTCTGCGGAAATTCTCAGTCATCCAGGTCATAGTTGTCTCAAAGGATGCTTTTTCAAAAGGCAACTGGACTTTCTTTAGGGAGGAAGAAAACTGGATCTTTCCCCCTCCTTCCTCAAGTAAAAAACAGTCCAGTTGCCTTTCGAAAAAGCACCTTTGATATTTCTGAGGCTGAGAAACGCCGGTGTCATAAAGATGACAAAACACTGAGCAAAATCAGATGCCCTTTGTTTTGTTCTTCCTTTAGCGGGCATACCCTTAAAATCAAACATTGTTCAGCTTTTTGAGTGTTTTGTTTTGTTTTGCTTCTTCTTCTTCTTGGACTGTTTTCACAACAGTAGTCCGTCCAACTTTCATTTGTTGTGACCTTATACATTGCCTCAAGGCTTGGCAGTCCAAATTTACATTATTTGTTCCCTGATTCCAGCAATTGGCTTCAATCCAGACCCTTCAAATCGATCATCTGTGGAGTCTGTAGGTCCCATGACTCGTATGTTATCAAGAAAGTCAAACTGTGCGTCTTTCTTTCTCCACTATTTGTCCTCCTTTCCAATTGTCCATGTCCTCCTTTGCATGTTCAGATACCTGGTAACCCAAGGTGTAGTTGACATCCAGGTGGATATTTTGGTTTTATCTGCAATATGTGATCCCAACTTCTCAAAGAGACTATGATGAAGGGTGGATGAGTGAAAATTAGGTCATCAAGGCAGGTAGAAAGCCACCACCAGAGGTGGGATTCAGCAGGTTCTGACCAGTTCTGGAGAACCGGTAGCAGAAATTTTGATTAGTTCGCAGTGGTGGGATTCAATTTTTTTTACTAAAAATGTTCTGTGTGCGTGGCTTGGTGGGCATGGCAGGGGTAGGATACTATAAAATCTCCAGTCATAGGTGGGATTTGCCGGTTCTCTGAACTATTCAAAATTTCTGCTACCGGTTCTCCAGAACTGGTCAGAACCAGCTGAATACCATCTCTGGTAATTCGGATACCACCTCTGACTGGCCCCGCTCCCATCTATTCTCTGCCTCCTGAGTTCCTGCTGATTGGCTGGATCTTCTTTGGTTGCCCTGCACAGGAGAACGGAGCTGGAAAGCAGGTTACTGGGGTGGGGAGGGAATGGGGATTTTGAGGTAATCTTCCCCTGGAGTGGGGTGGGAATGGAGATTTTATAGTATCCTTTCCCTGCCATGCCACCAAGCCACGCCCACACAACTGGTAGTAAAAAAAAATTGAATCCCACCACTGGCCACCACCCATCCTTCATGGACCTCCACAATCATGGTGGGATTTTGAAGGACATTTCAAGTTTATTTCCATATTGTGTTTATCCATGGATAACATGGGAACCTTCTACCTCAGCGTTCCTCAACCTTGGCAACTTTCAAGTCCCAGAATTCCTCAGCCAGCTTTATTGAAGTCCACACATCTTCAAGTTGTCAAGATGGAAGAACAGGGTTGCAAGGTCCTCACCACCTTCTGAACTCTTCACGGAAGTCCTCTGAGTTCTTGATTTGTGCTTGAGCAGAGCTGGAGCACTGTATTCCACATTTAAACCAGGATTGTCCAACCGTGGCAACTTTTAAGACTTGTGGACTTCAACTCCCAGAATTCCTCAGCCAGGAATTGAAGTCCACACTGCTTCAAGTTGTTACGGTTGATAAATTCTGTCCAGTATGCAGGGCTGGGCTTCAAAAATTTTAGCAATGGGTTCTCTGTACAGTTGCTGGGTGAGCGTGGCCATGGTGGGTGTGGCCTAGTTGGCCTCCTGCACCATGGTGGGGAGAGCATTTTTGCCCTCCCGAGGCTCCAGAGGCTTTCCTTGAGCCTCTGGGAGGGTGAAAATGGGCCCCCCCAGGCTCCAGAGGGCCTCTGCAGGCCAAAAACAGGCCCGTTTCTGGCCCTCTGGAACTTCCAGGAGGCAAGTTTTTCACCCTCCCCGACCCTCCATGTGTGCCCTGCATTTACCTGCCTCCAAAATGGGCTGCATGGGAAGTCCTGGGAGGGGCAGGGCAGGGGGGCGAGGCCAGCCAGGAGTGGGATTTGGGGGTTCTTTGAAGTGCACAGAATCTTAGCTAGGGGCTCCCAGAAGCCCACCCGTGCCAGTATGCACACCTGGAATTATAACACATAGAAGATCTCTTAATACCAGGATGCTCACTGCTTCATTACTTCCTGAGTTTAAATCTACTGTTGTACTTGACAGTCACAACCTAAAAGCATTATTTATGTTGGATTCCTGATCAGTGCTGTTAGATTCATGTTACAACACGAAACCACAAGAATAAAACTTCCTTTTAGCAAATCCAACTGAAATAAAAGCTGGATTATTGTGTTTTATTTTATAGCAGTGTTTCTCAAGCTAGGCCACTGGAAGAAGTGTGGACTTAAATTCCCAGAAATCCCCCAGCCAGCCATCTTAGTAGAGGAATTCTGGGAGCTGAAGTCCACACATTTTCAAGTGGCCAAGCTTAACTGAATTAACAGAATTGGAAGGGACCTTAGAGGTTTTCTAGTCCAAATCCTATATCAGTTCAAACAAATGGTTGTCCAATCTCTTCTTAAAAACCTCCACTGTTGGAGAGCCCACAACTTCTGGAGTCAAGTCATTCCACTGATTAATTGTTCTGTCAAGAAATTTCTCCTTATTTCCAAGTTGGTTCTATCCTGGATTAGTTTCCATCCATTGCTCGTCCTGTCTTCAGGTGCTTTGGTAATAAGTTGACCGCCCCTCTTCCTTGTGAAAGCCCCTCAAATATTGGAAGACTTGCTCTCATACCACCCCTAGTCCGTCTTTTCATTAAACTAGACATACCCAATTACTGAAACCGTTCTTCATATATTTTAGCCTTCAGTTTCCTAATCATCTTTGCTGCTCTTCTAATCATTTTGTTGCTTGAGAAATGCTGGCTCTTCACTGATTTATCTATATTTAAGTTTAGCTCTGGAAAATGTCTAGCCTTCATTTTTTATCCAGGAGTAAAAATGTAACTCGTCGTTATTATTCTCATTTCTTCTCTCACCTGGAAAAAAAGAAAAAGAAAAATCATAGCTCAGTTCAGCAATTTATATTTAACCGTTTTGAAAAGCAAGCTCAGTGCAATCGCTCATCCTTTCCAGAATTGGAGATGTGGATGATGGGTTCAAGAACCCAGATGGAAACTACAAGTGAAGTGTTGTCAAATCTTTTCTTTAGATCAGGGTGTCCTATCTCAACAACTCTAAGGCTTGTGGACTCCAAATCCCAGAATTCCACAGCCAGCATGGCTGAGGAATTCTGGAAATTGAAGTTCACAAGTGTTATAAACTTGTCCCTGTTTTAAATATTCTTGCTGCTAACTCTGGCCATATTACATGTATCTTATTAGGTTCTGTCCTTTTCAGTTAAAATCTGGGTTTCTTTTTCCTTAGAATCCTAAGCAACCATTCTATTTGGATTACAAAACTTAAACTAGTTTAGAACATAGACCCTGCCCAGAGACCCTGGGAAAATCCTAAAAAAAGTTTGCAGGAAAATTCTCCACCCTGTTTTCCTACCAATCGATCATTCTTTATTTGAGATTGCAGGATACCGTCTCCAGCTCTGTTCTCAAGGAGAAAGAGAGAGAGAGAGAGAGAGGGAGGGAGGGAGGGAGGGGGAGAGAGAGAGACAGAGAGACAGAGACACTTACTTTTGGCTTCATGCAAGGTGTTCTGTATAAAAATAGTAGAATCCAAATAACGCATTCTGATTGGTTACAAATAACTAAAGGGGATAGGTTCAAAAGGAACAAAGGCGGCAAAACTTAAATAAGTGTCATTGGCTACAAGCCGGCAGACAGAATAGTATAAAAGGGCTGTCGCGGCTTGAGCCAATGTTCCGTTACTGTTTGCTGTTAACTAATAAAGAGTTATTTGTTGGAACCCGGTCTACCTCGCGTTTTTCCGGACGGAGCACAAGGAAAGCAGCGGAAGCAGCAGAAGTCTTTCTTCCTCTCCCCCAAACTCCGCCAGAAATGAGCCTTTGTGAATCTTGTTGCACTGGCACAGCCTCTTGGAGCAGGATGCCTTGCAGGGTCTCAAAGACTCATTTCTGACAGTTTTGGGGAGAGAAAGAAAGACTTTTGCTGCTTTCTTTGCATGCAGCCAAAAGCAGAAGAAGAAAGAAGTAGAAAGAAGCAGCCCAGTGGCCAGGCCAGACACATGGGGCGGGGGGCAAATTAATTTTTAGCCTGGATTAATTGCTTTGGGGGTGATATTTCTCTGCAGACCACCAAAATTTTCTCATAGACCACCAGTGGTTCCCAGCCCACTGGTTGGTGATCACTGTTCTAGTCCAACCCCCTGTACAAGCAGGAGATCCTACACCATTCCAGACAGATGGTTGTCCAATCTCGTCTTAAAAACCTCCAGTGATGGAACATCCACAACTTCTGGAGGCAAGTTGTTCCACTGGTTAATTGTTCTCACTCTAAGGAAATTTCTCCTTAGCTCTAGGTTGGATCTCTCCTTTAATGATCTTCCACCCATTGCTTCTTCTCCTGCCCTTAGGAATTTTGGAGAATAGGTTGAGCTCCTTTCCCCTCCGACAGCCCCTTAAGTGAACCGAAGAAGCTTGTCACAGTTCCTACTGCTGAGCCAGGTCCCACCTATGGTGTATCTATAACGAGTATGGATTTGGTTTTTCCTACGTAAGTGGAGAATCTTACTTTTCTCACCGCTGAACTGGATCTTGGAAAGGGCGGTGGAGGAGGAGGAGGAGGAGGAGGAGGAGGAGAAGAACAAGCCAAAGAAGAAAAAGAAAGGAAAGGAGGAAGGAAAGCAAAGGACAAAGGAAAGGAGAAAGGGGAAAGAAAAAGAAAGGAGAAAAGGGGAAAGGAAAGGAAAAAGAGGAAAGGGAAGGGAGAAAGTGGAAAGGAGAAAGGAAAGAAGGAAAGGGGAAAGGGGGGAAAGGGGAAAGGAAGGGGTAGGGAAGGGGAAAGGAAAGGAAAGGAGAAAAGGGAAAGGAAAGAGGGAGAAGGAGAAGGAAGGAAGGAAAGAGGAAGGAAAGAAGAGAAAACAAAAGAGAAAAAGGAAAGAACCAACTCACAGCCATCAGCACCTGTCCAACTGGTTTTTAAAACCATGCATGGAATGCACATTCTTCCTGTCCCAGAGATGGCTGGTAGGCCCGGGGGCACCATCGCGTTGTTCCTGAACTCCTCATTATGAGCTTTGGAGTGTGGTTATAAGCAGGTGGAACCGTTCCAAAAATAAAGAGCTATTCTGTCAACATGGTTTCTCTATTGCAAAAGAACACTTGAGGCTGAAGAGAAAGGATTGAGGAGGATCTGAAAGAAACTTGGCTCTGGAATTGCTTCCCCCCTCATAATGTAACCTTTTTTCTTTCTTTTTTTTTTACCCAAGTGTGATCAAGGGTTAGAGAGAGCTGTGAAACATAGAGAGAGAGAGAAAATAGGGAATGAGAACTCAATCTTCTTCCTGGCACTGCAGTGAAGGGAATTAGTTAGCTCAACGGATGGTTGGTAGGTTCAGTCATTTAATGCAGCTCTTGTAATTTTTGCACGGGGAGAAAAAAAATTACTTTAGCAAACCCATATACAATGCATACCTGGGCTAATAATCCCCCTCTCTCTCCAATATACTGTTGGAAGAAACATCCTTCTGAGTTCAGTTCCAAGTGGGAGAAAAGACACACTTGAAACATGGAGGCTGTTTGGAAAGATGGTTTAATGGTGGACAGAATTACATGCCTTGGAGCTCCTGGCACTTCTTTTTTTTTTTTTTCCTTAGTGATGCTGACAGTCCCTGGGTTTTATGCCCTCTGCTGCAGTGATGGGATTCAAAAATTTTACTACCAGTTCTGCGGGCGTGGCTTGATGGACATTGGTGTTGCTTGGTGGGAGTGGCTTGGTGGGCATGGCAGGGGAAGAATACTGTTAAATCCACATTCTCTCCCCATCCCACTAACCTGCTTTCCAGCTCTGTTCTCCTGTACAGGGCAACAAAAGAAGACCCAGCTGATCAGGTGGGACTCGGAAGGCAAAGAATAGATGGGGGCGGGGCCAGTCAGAGCTATTATTTGCCGGTTCTCCGAACTACTCAAAATTTCTGCTACCGGTTTTCCAGAACTGGTCAGAACTGGCTGAATATCACCTCTGCTCTGTTGGGATTTGAATTTGGTTGGTTGTCAGACTCCCATGGGGGCCATGCAGGGGCAACTCTGTAGGCTGTCCTGAGTTCCAGTCTTGGCTGAGCCTTGCTGGATGATGACGTAATGAAAGGGGTCAGGGAAATTCCTATTATAGCTCTACCTGGAGGAGGTAGATCTTTATTATGTAGAATAGACTGGCCCAGGCCTTAGTGGCCCATTAGCAAAGGTGAGTGGGAGGGCGCTGAGTTTCTGCCTCTCTGAGTTTCTACTTCTCTTTTAGGGGAAATATTCTGCCTTTTTAGTATATTCTAAAATATTTCATNTCTGCCTCTCTGAGTTTCTACTTCTCTTTTAGGGGAAATATTCTGCCTTTTTAGTATATTCTAAAATATTTCATTTTCCTAGGAGAGGGGTGGGTTTTAACTTCCAACAATGCCATTATAACAGATCAGCTGTTTTGGGGACCGGATGGCTGTAGCTGCTTGCCAGAACATGCCTGGTTGAGGATCAGAAGGACCATGATCTCAGCCTTCCAATATCTAAGGGGCTGCCACAAAGCAGAGAAGGGTCACTCTATTCTCCAAAATCAGAGGTCTACAACTTGGCAAGTTTTAGGACTTGTGGACTCCAATTGCCAGAATTTCTCAGTCAGAGGAATTCTGGGAATTGAAGTCTACAGGTTGTAAAATCGCAAAGGTTGGAGGCCCCTGTTCTAAAGGACCTGAAGGCAGGATAAGAAGCCACGGGTGGAAATAACCAAGGAGAGAAGCAACTAGAACTAAGGAGAAATTTCCTGACAGTTGGAACAATGAACCAGTGGAACAGCTTGCCTCCAGAAGTTGTGAATGCTCCAAGACTGGAAGTTTTTAAGAAGAGATTGGACTGAAGTGGTGTCTACAAATGGTGTAGGGCAGGGATCCCCAGCCCCAGCCATGGCATGTCAGAAACCAGAGCAGTGCAAACAAGTTAAGTCCCATCAATGGGATGCAGGCAACACACAAAACCATTCCACCTCCGGTCCATAGAAAAACCTCTCTCTACAGAACCGGTCTCTGGTACCCAAAAGCTTGGGGGGGCTCTGATATAGTCTTCTGCTTAAGCAGGGGTTAGACTAGAAGACCTCCAAGGTCCCTTTCAACTGTTATTCTGTTACTCATAGGTTCCTATTTTGCATTAAAAGCCATATTTTGTCTTTCTATAGCCGTGTTGGCAAACCTATGCCACGAGTGCTGGAAGTGGCACGCACCAGGGATGGGATTCTACCAATTCACACCTATTCGCTAGAACCGGTTGTTAGCATTATAACCAGTTCAGAGAACCGGTTGTTAGAAGAAATTACTGGGCTAATCCTGTAAGGAAGGCAGGAAGGAAACATTCTGGTGTTGCTTACAGAAACTGCCTCTCCGTTAACCCTTATTACATTCTTGGCAGGACTAGACTTCCTGTCTCTGCTTGTGTGGAGTGACCATTCAAAGTTACAATGGCACTGAAAAAAGTGACTTATGATCATTTTTCACACTTATGACTGTTGCAGCATCCCCACGGTCATGAGAGGCCAGGTGAGGAGATGCATGCCTCAACGTGTGTGATATTGAGTTGGCCACACTCAGTCAATAATATGACCACCAAGCCACACCCACCAACTAAGCCACGCCCACAGAACCAGTTGTTAAAAATTTGAACCCCACCCACTGCCCGGCACACGAGAGATTGCCCAGAAGAGCCCCACTGCGCATGCGGGTGTGCGCCGCCACCCAACAGCTGATTGTCGGGTATCTGGCACGCATGCGAAGGGGGTGGAGGGGGGTGCGCAGGAGATGCACATGCATGCGCAGGGACACGCTGTCCATGAGGGGATTGCACAGACATGCTGTGCATGAGGGGGAAACGCATGCGCATGCACAGATGCATGGTGCATTAGGAGGGAGTTGTGCGCTCATGCGCAAAGATGTGTGGCGTGCGAGGGGGGAATCACATATGCATGCACAGACATGCAGTATGCAAGGAGGGAATTGCGCACACATGTGCAAAGATGTACAGCGCACGAGGGGGGAATCACGCACGCATGCACAGACACGTGGTGTGAGAGGGGGGGTGTAGGGAGGCCAGCACACTTTGCCTTCTGGGTGCTAGTACACAAGCACGCGCAAGTGAGAGAGCACACGATTATTGGCACGGGAGCCGAAAAAGATTATCCACCATTGTTCTATAGCTTTCAAATAGTTACAAAGACTGAGTACCCAGATAGTCGCCCTTTGTGGCTGAGCTGGTTGTTCTTCAATGCTTTACCATGATATTATTTCTTTAAAAAACAAATTCTTGCAAATTCCTGCAATTTCACTGATATTGCGCAGGAGGAGAACATTTACAAGACATCACGAAAGAATGCTCCAATCTTGTGATGACTCTCTGACACTCTGGTATATTTCAAGAGTTTGGAAAATTTCAGTATGACCTGAAATTTTCCCCTAAGCTGTAGAAACCGGAGAGGTTTGGTCCACACGTAATGCTAAATCTCATAGCAATGCGATTTATTTGGTTCGGGCTTAATGATTGTGCGAAGCCCACCAACATGTTAGGGTTGAAACAAACCATGGCTTAGAGAATGAATGAATGTCACCACAGAGAGAAGGAAAATAGAAAAATGGAATGTGCTTGGATTCATAGGTAAAGGTAAAGGTTCCCCTTGCACATATGGGCTAGTCATTTCCAGCTCTCGTGGGCGGTGCTCATCTCCGTTACAAAGCTGAAGAGCCAGCGCTGGACGAAGACCTCTCCGTGGTCATGTGGCCGTCATGACTAAATGCCGAAGGCGCACAAAACGCTGTTTCCTTCCCACTAAAGTGGCCCCTATTTTCCTACTTGAATTTTCCATGCTTTCGAACTGCTAGGTTGGCAGAAGCTGGGATAAGTAGCGGGAGCTCACTCCGTTACGCGGCGCTAGGGATTCAAACTGCCGTACTGACCACCTTTCTGATCGATAAGCTCACCGTCTCAGCCACCGAGCCACCAGGCCTGAGGTTTCATACAAGATGGCAAGTGAATTCCAGCTTATTTTCAGTAGTAAATACACTAGGGTTGAATGCTCTGAATGATAAATTATTTTTAAAAAATCTGATTTCGCTCAAACAGGTTGTGTGCATTTGACTTTAAAAATAAACATGACACAATACGTTACTCACACAGCTCCCAAATGGGTTTCAGCGAACCCTCATTAACCTTAATAAGCATGTCTTGTGAAAAAGGCAACACCTTGGTATGTTATCAGAAATAATCTCTGGATTGCGTTATCACACAGCTTTCCTTTCAGAGTTGAGTCAAATTGCACATTCTGAATGAGCCACATGTGAGGATGATTGTTGCCCATGATGACATAGTGGGATGAGTCATTCTTGCAAAAAAGGAGGAGGCGATCATATGGCCAGGAAGGTTTGCACACCACAGTCAGGTGTTGAATACATTCTCAGTTCATGAAAGCATGATTCTTTTTTTTTTTTTTGTTCTCCTGCGTTCAGTGGTCATATGTGGTAACCCAAGGACTGGCATTCTGTCTATGCCAGAAATGTCATAGGACATTTTATTTCTTAATTAATCAAATTAAACTATCCGTCCCATGAGAAGTGACTCTTCGTCCTAAGCCTTAATATCAGACAGGAGAGGAGTTGTTCCTGTTTTAAATCTGTTTCAATTTGAAATTATTATTTCTTTTTTTTGAAGATTCCAAAACCAAACCCTTTATTTGCACAACTGTATAAACGTGCTCCAAGTATTTATGTCCAATATAAGTTTAAAAGAAACATGCTAGACAGCAAACTTGAATCAGTCTGCTGCAGTGGTGGGTTTCAATTTTTTTTGCTACTGGTTCTGTGGGTGTGGCATGGTGGGCATGGCTTGGTGGACATAGCAGGGGAAGGATACTGTAAAATCTCAATTCCCTCCTCCCTCCTGGGGGAAGGTTACTGGAAAATCCCCATTCCCTCCATACCCCATTAACCTGTTTTCCAGCTCCCTTCTCCTGTGCAGGGTAACCAAAGAAGACCGGGTCGATCAGCTGGGACTCAGGAGGCAGAGAATAGATGGGGTTGGTGGGGCTGGTCAGTCCACCCTAAACGGTCAAGAGGTTTAATGAGTTTTAAAGGTGATGGCCAAGAGGTCTTGACCAGTCTTGGACCTGAAAATCCCATCTCTGGTCTGATGGTGTATTCACGTCTCTCATCTATTAAGCTTAGTTGCAAATACCAGTCATGATAACATAAAAGTTCCAGAAGTATAGCATGATCTTTATAGCTATTATAGCTTGTCCACATAGGTTACACTCTGGTAAGAGATGCAGAGAAGTTGGAAACTAGGTTGATAAATTTTAAATAGCATGAATATCACTATAATCTTCCTTGTTGTTTGCAGTCTTCACTGTTTCAGCTTTAGGTCCACTGGTTGTCTTGGAGAATTAGAAATAAAAGAGGGAACACTGGAATTGCCTTAGCTGGCATTTATTCACATTACAGGTAGTCCTCAACTTACAACCAAAATTAAGACTGACCCCAAAAGAGGAACTTGCAACCTAGATTCAAAGTTCTGATAGTTGCCCAGCCCCATCCTGTGGTCATGTGACTGCAGGTTGGACACTTGGCCACCAGCCTGCATTGATGGCCATTTGTAGTGTCACATGACTGCATTTCACGATGGTTTTGCCCAAATGGCATTTATTTCTGGTTGTTGTTTTTTTAAGCAAAAAACTACTGCAGGCTCCTTCTGCTGCCCACCGGCTGCCTGCAATTTGGCAGTTCAAATTTCAACAGGCTCAAGGTTGACTCAGCCTTCCCTCCTTCCGAGGAGGGTAAAATGAGGATCCAGATAGTAAGGGGGCGATAGGCTGTCTCTGTAAACCGCTTGGAGAGGGCTGTAAAGCTGTATATAAGTCTTAAGTGCTGTTGCTAAAAACCATGGGTTTGCTTAACAACAGTGGTGGTTGCTGCAGAAAAGTCAGAATATTGTGGGTGACCTGTTTTACGACCGTTAAGAATTGCAACCCCAATCGGCAGGCTCCATTACAGTCATTAAGTTGAAACCTATACATACACATTCAAGAATGTGTCATGCAAGAGGTACAAATTTCTAACCTGATGCTTAAACCTAATGAGGCTTTTTGTCTGTATAAACACAGGAAGGATAATCAATAAATTTTATCATAATGGTCTATAATGACTGAAGTTGTCTTTTTTGCTTTTTAATCACAAATCATGGTTTATAAATTGCATCCATTAAGCCACAACAAGCCATATTTTAATCCAAACTTGGATCCAATATGTTTTGCAGGGGTTTCCAAGGACAGCGAACTGGTTGCTGGGATTTTAAATATATAATAATTTTTTTCACGGTGAATAGCACAGAAGATGGAAAGGAATGGAATGGAATGGAATAGAATATAGAATGGAATGGAATAGAATAGAATAGAACAGAACAGAACAGAACAGAATAGAATATATAAGGGAAGGGAAGGGAATAGGATAGAATAGAATATGGAATAGAATAGAATAGAATAGAATAGAATAGAATAGAATAGAATAGAATAGAATATATGAGGGAAGGGAATGGAATGGAATAGGATAGGATAGAATATGGAATAGAAAAGAATAGAACAGAACAGAACAGAATAGAATAGAATATATAAGGGAATGGAATGGAATAGGATAGGATAGAATAGAATATGGAATGGAATAGAATAGAATAGAATATATAAGGGAAGGGAATGGAATGGAATAGGATAGGAAAGGATAGAATAGAATATGGAATAGAAAAGAATAGAACAAAACAGAACAGAATAGAATAGAATATATAAGGGAATGGAATGGGATAGGATAGAATAGAATATGGAATGGAATAGAATAGAATAGAATAGAATATATAAGGGAAGAGAATGGAATGGAATAGGATAGAATAGAATATGGAATAGAATAGAATAGAATAGAATCTCCTTCTAGCACTGATGATGTTACCTACTTGGGTCATGAAACATCTGCAAGAAAACAATCAAGCTCAGAGAGCGCCAAGGACTCTATAATTCAATCTTGAGCTACAAATATTCTATAGAATAGAATAAACTTTATTCTAAGTTTACATGTCACTTTGAATGTACGCTAATTGGCATGCATTAAAATGAAACATCTTTCAAAGGGTCACCATCTCCAACATATCCTACATGAACATGACTAAGCAATTCCATCCATCCACCCATCCATCCACATGCATATACCGACATATATTATATGACCCAGAGAAACGACACAGTGCAGCATACACGTACATGGCAAGAGAAACGAACCCGGTGACTTGACCAGATGGACGGCACATCGGGAACAAAAAGCTTTGACAGAATTGGGAAGTCCTGCTAGAAATATTTGGAAACCTCCTGGGGGCCTACTGTGGGGGGGGGGGGGGGAGAGGAGGGACCAAAAAGACCGTGAAGTTGCGTAGGGTGAGGGGGGGGTGGCGCGCGGTGTCTCACTCAAAGTCACTCAACGAAATGGCCTAAGTCGGGACTGTCTGTCGTTCTCTCCGCAATCTACGGCCCCAGCACCGACGGCGCTGCGGGGCGAAGCTGTCCCCCAGTTGGGCGGAGGAAGGCCGCGGGAGAGAGGGCGTGGAAGCTTCCGCGGGAGAGTCCCGCCCCGTCCGGCGGAGGGAAGCGCGCGCGGGAGAGGCGCGTCGCTCTTGACGCGGCTGCCTTCTTCTCGCCCTGCTCGGCCCAGAGGAGCTCGCGACCCGCGTGGGAATCCCCTCCTCGCGCCTTTTTCCCCCCTCTCGCGTGCTCCGGAGACTCGAGCGGGGTTTTCTCCACGCGGAGTACAACTTCCTCCACTGCCCGGCAGGCAGCCAGCCAGCCAGCAGGTGAGACTTTTGCTTTTTGGTTTTTGTTTTGAGTCTCGCCTTCCCCTCAGGTAAGCAGATGGCAAGCGCCGGCGTGAAGCTGACAGGCGGGGGGGAGACCGGCGATCTTGAGTTTTGCTTAACGGTTGCAGTTTGCGGCGCATCGGAGGCTTCCGTGGGTTTAGGAACGGGCGCTACCCTTGAGGACTAGCAACTTGTCTTAAGGTACAAGTGAGCCCCGCGGGCGGAACCTTTGCCCTGTTGCTCTTTTCTTCCGTTTGCTGGGTGTCAAAAGAGCTGATAACCCACCGTATCTCTTGCTTTTCACGATCCGGTTCTTGACTGCGTGGTGTTTACTCCGTCCTTCGGTTTTTAGACCTGATTTGCGCCAGTGAGGATAGATTTTGATGAAATAGCCTCTTGTCAATGAATTCGTTATTTTAACCAGCTGCCTCCTTTTTTTCACTCCCTTCTCTGGCTCTATTTTAGCATATACAGTATATACAGAGTCTGGAAGCTCAGCTATATGCTCCAATAGCAGACTGTTAAATTTAGGAGTAATATCACAACAACAACAACAATCATAGTTTAATGACACTCCTTTAAAATGTGTAGAATCCTACTGGAGCATAAAAGATTATGGTGGGAATAAAGTCTCCAAACAGAACTGGTGTTGAAAAGAGTCCACTGGATTTGGACACCTAATAAATTCAAAAAAAAATAAATAAGTCAGTTGTGTCATTGGAGCTCTCTTAGGAATAATAGAACAACAATGACAATAATAATTTAATGACACCTTGTTTAAAATGTGCAGAATTCTATTGGGGCATAAAGATTATTATGGAGATAAAGTCTCCAAACTTTACAGTGAATCGGTGGTTGGACAATTTATAAATTAAAAATAATAATAATTCAGTTGTGATTGGAGTCTTCTTAGCAATACTTAAAGAACTTCTTCAGTATTTAGAAATGTTGAATTTACAGGACATAAACACTTTTACCCCCACCCCCAAAACCCCACCATTGCTTGGAACTACCTATATTCTCAGATATTCTCTGAGCCGTTCTTAATCCTTGGTTACAGCTTTATCAAACTCCCACCATTATTAGGTGCAAATTTAGTCCTATATTATTACTATTACTATTTCTTCTTCGGAAGAGCTCAATTCATATGAAGGCCAGCACCGGCTAAAGATCTGCCAGCTGGGATTCACACTGCTATTTATATCATAACATTTTTTAAAAACCTAATAATTCCTTTTATAGAAATTTCGTTCACCAGTCCTTCACTGGTTCTTTCGCGCAGGGAAGTTTCTATTCATAGACAAAGAAACTAGATTTGTTCAATTTTGCCCTATGTTCGGTCAAAACAAGCATTTCTTTATTGATTTTACTGGTGGCTCAAACAGCAAAGTCGAAGACTGACCATGTTGGAAAGAGAGCTACATAAAAATGACATTTCTCTGTGTATTGTTCTTGGTGTTTTTACACACTTGGTGATTCGAGGGCAGGGGGACATCCTCGTCTTCTCTGGACAGATCGTGCTCACTCACCCACAGTTATTTTTTTAACCAGCCAAAGAAGGACCAAATGAAGTTTCCAATCATATATTGCTCGATTGGGCCTTTCTGGTACGCTACAGGTTGTCCTCAACACGACTACAGCTAGGATTGAAATTTACGTTGCTAAGCAAGGCAGATGTTAAATGAGCCATGCCCGATTTTACCGCTACGGCAGTTGAGCAAGTCACTGTAGTTTTTAAGTGAATCCTGTGAATCCTGGTATTCAGCAGGTTCTGACCAGTTCTGGAGAATCGGTAGCAGAAATTTTGAGTAGTTCGGAGAACCAGAAAATACCACCTCTGACTGGCCCCGCCACCATCTATCCTCTGCCTCCCAAGTCCCAGCTGATTGGCTGGGTCTTCTTTGGTTGTCCTGCCCAGGAGAACGGAGCTGGAAAGCAGGTTAGTGGGATGGGGAGGGAATGGAGATTTTGCAGTATCCTACCCCTGCCATGCCCACCAAGCCACACCGTGCCCACCAAGCCACGCCCACAGAACCAGTAGTAAAAATTTTTGAATCCCACCACTGATCCTGTGGCCGTGGAGAAAATCCACCTTCCTCCATTGGCTTTGCTGGTTAGGGAAGATCTCAAATGGCAATCCCGTGACTCTGGGATGCCATCACCGTTGTAAATACGAGCACCCGAATTTCAACCCTGTAACTGTGGCAAACGTGGCAAAGGTCATAAGTGTCAGTGTTCCAGCGAAACTCCCCATACTCATTCAGCACTCAGAAACAAAGTTCATCCAAGGAAGAATTTATTAGAGAAGTCATATTGGCACATCTGAGAAAACCTGAACCTGAGAGTTCCGAGTTTTCCCTTCCCCAATAAAAATTTAAAATCCATCCCCTGCACCCACCAATCCATCACATGGCCCAATCCAATGCCATACCAACTGAAGCTATTCTTCCAGACTCTCCTCTCCAGGTACAGGATAACTTGTCCTTGACTTCTAAGAAAGAATGTTGCTGTGTCTAATCTTCTACTCCACTAAGAAATCCCCCCTCCCAAATTCCCAGGCCCTGAATGTGGCAGCCTCGAAGCTTCCAAGTAAAATATGGCTTCCAAGGCTGACAATAAGGGATGGACCAGTCGTAAGTCACCTTTTTTCAGTGTCTTTAGTAACATTGGACAGTTGCTGAACAAATAGCTGTAAGTCGAGAAATGCCTGTGGTAGAATGATTCCAGACGAGATGTTCTCACTGTCGATTTTTACAATCTTTTCAGTAATCCTAACTGCAAGGTAATCCAGATTCTGTTTGAGATCTGATGGGATTGAAGGAAGATTGATCCTTGATGTTGGCCCTCGTGGCTCTGTTCCTGGGGGTGAGCAAATTAATATTGAGTTTGGTGGCGCAGTGGTTAGAATACTGTACTGCAGGCCACTTCTGCTGACTATCGGCTGTTCAAATCCCACCAGGCTCAAGGTTGACTCAGCCTTCCATGCTTCTGAGTTGGGTAAAATGAGGACCCAGATTATTGGGGGAAATATGCCGGCTCTGTAAAACCACTTAGAGATGGCTGTAAAGCACTGTAAAGTGGTATATAAGTCTAAAGTGCTATTGCTATATGTATGACTTGCGTTTCAGAATGTCCAGGCATAGATTCAGCCTTCAGGGTTCCTCATCTTGAAGAAATGTCCCTCAGAGTGCTTATTGTTCCCCTGTGGAATTCATGGCCACCAGACACCATAATAGCTACTGACTCAGAAGGCTTAAAAGAGATTGGATTGGATCATGGGGTGGGGGGATGGGAAGATGGTGACAAGCTCACCACACAAACCATAAGAGACTCACATCCTATGTCAGGAGGCAAATAGGGAGAGGCAGGGTTGTATCACAATGTTGTGATGTGTCTCCTTATTTATTTATTTTTTGTCACTAAGTTTTTCATTAGATATCTGTGGACAGCTATTACTCTCAGGGGCATCCAACTTCGGCAACTTTAAGACCTGTGGATTATGGAATTGTGGACATGCTGGCTGGAGAATTCTGGGAGTTGAAGTCCACAATCTTAAAAGTTCCAAGGTTGGACACCTCAGGCTATCACCCTACATCAGGGGTGTCAAACTCAAAGGTCTAGGGGCTGCATTCGGCCCATGGGGTGCTTCGACCTGGCCTGCGGGGCTGTCCTGGAAACAGTGAAGGACCAGCCGCGGTGCCTCTGCCACGAAAATGGAGTTCAGGAAAGCTGCTTGCGGCCCTCCCGAGCTCCGTTTTCGCTGACAGGAGGCCGTCACAGCCAAAAACGGAGCTCGGGAGCCCGTTTTCACTGGCAAAGCACTTGAGCCACTACAGGTGCTGCCGACACAAGTGTTGTTAAGCTGGCCATGGCCACCCTGGCCCCCTGAGGTCAAATACAACCCTTATGTGGCACCTCAATGAAATTGAGTTTGACACCCCTGCCCTAGATTGTGTGGGAACGAGAATGAGGAAGGGCTATATTTTCTGTTTCTGGACACCCTCCAGGCAACTGGTTGACCTTTATGATTAAGTAAACCATGGTTTCTCAATCTTGGCAAAGCAAGACCGGTTGGGGAATTCTGGGAGTTGAAGTCCACACATCTTAAAAGTTGCCAAGGTTGAGAAAGACTGAATTAAGACACTGCACTAAAATGGCTCTAGGCTTGATCCATCAACTTAGTCCACACTACCTCTGTTGGTATGTGATATTTGATGTGTGGGTTGTTTGCATCTATTTAGTTAATGTTTACCCATTCTAAACTGACGATACTTTGGGGGAATGTGTTTTCCCTCGGTTGATGAAAAAAAAATATATTAAACCACGATATTCGAATTGCAGTTGGTAGAGAAGGATAACCACAAGTTTTTTTAATTTATCACACGAGAGGAATGTGTGTCCTTTTGGATAGTAGTGTTGTTTGAAAACAGGCAAATCAGCTCACATCAGTCCTTGTAAAAAGTACAACTTTGCCTGATTTTACTAACTGAAACTCTGGGGTGTAGTTACAAATGTGCACAAGCAAGGATTTTTTTTTTTTTGACTCAGAAGTAAAACAGCAGTCCTCTGAGGCAATTGCTCCTTTGTACAACTCGCATAACAAGATTTTATTCCTCTCTACACATGTGTGCATTTATGGCCATTTGTGGTGTCCTGCGATCACCTGACCACGTTTATGCTGGCTTTGCCAAAAACTGACACTTACTTCCAGTTTTCATCAACACTGTGCCATCGCAAACGATGGATTTGCTTAGTGACTGCAGCATTGGCTTAACCAACCTGATGTTCACTTTACAACTGTAGTATTTGCTTAACAACTGCAACAAAAAATCCTAAAATCGTTTTTTAGGACTGTTTTAGGACTGTTATGACTTAGGGGCTCCATTACGGTCATAACTCAAGGATTATCTGTAACATCTATTTAGAGAAAAAGATACCACCTTTAAAACGATGGTTATCGAATTTAACCTGTTGTGGGGCACGAAGGAAAGTGAAGGTTTACAATTTTCTCCTGGCTGGTTACTACTCCTTGTAGTATTTAACTCATCTCAACTCTGTGTAAAGATGTTCTAACCCTAGCGAATAAGAACACAATTTTCTTTTTTCATTGGAAACCAAATCCAATTTCTATCCTTAAAATATTTTTGGCTTTGCCAAAATATAGCCAATTGTTTTTCTGTCCATAAATGACTGGTTGGGGCTTTTTTCTGGGCTGGTTTTTTTAAAACTTAATTCTGGTAAAGGAAAAGGCCATGAAAATTATTGGAAATACTAGCAACAGTCATTGAGATAATGACAGAATTATTATTAGGGGAATGACAGTAAAATTTATTGTATGCATAAAGATAGAAGAATGAAGAAACAGTCAGAAAGAATGGATTGTAGCATTGATGGAACTCATGGAGGTGATCAGTTTGGTCAGGAAAAATGATAAAGAATTTTTAAAAAGACCGGATGGATTATAGAGATTTTTTGCTGAAAGAAAAAAAAGGCTAAATTGATTATTTTAGAATTTTGGGAGGAGGAAGGCCTGTTAGAGATGTTGGCTGCGTTGAGTTATTTTAAAAAATAATAAAGACAGAGAATGAATGAATGAATGACTAAATGAATTAATTAATTAATTAATTAATTTGGGGATTAAAAGGGTGTAAGAAGGAACACAAAAAGTAAGATGGAAGTTACTTGATAAAAAGAAGGTTAGAAATCAAAAATCAATATTTAACTCTGTTTTGATTTTTTTCTTATTTTTTTAATTATACTGTACAACTATTGAAATATATTATATGTAAATACTAACACATTTATCATTAGAATGTTAATTGATTTATTATCCTCTGAGCTTCTTGTGAGGAAATTGTTTTCTCTTGGGTTTTTTTCCCCTGTTCCTTCTTTCTTATCTTTTGTTTTTGTTTTTCTCTCATTCACTCTCTCTGCTCCTTCTTTAAATATCATGCATTTCTTTCCTCAGCAATGCTGCTTTGGGTTTTTGAGGGTCATTCTTTATTTCTGCATTACCATTTGATAGAAAATCCTTTTTGGTTTTCAAAGTATGTTGGATTACCATACCTATTATTTTCTAACTATGTATGAAGGGAGTTGCATGAATTCAAAGCCAGGGTACAACCCTTCTTGTGTATTTCCAGAAATATGTTTGCTTTCTGGCCTTTAGTACTGGGTTGGTGTAGGTTTGCAGACATTAAAAAAAATTCTGGCAACTCCCAATCTGATATATAATTTTCAGTTTTGCTTTTACAGTGGTAGCTTTATAACAGAAGAGAGGATGTAACAGTAAGTCACTGTGCTCATTCAGGAAAGAGTTTGTAAGGTAGGGCTAGGAAAAATTGAGGTGCCAAGAATTTAACCCCTTTGCTTTGCTTTTTCAACCCCTTTCCTAAAAGTGAGGTTAAATATCCAGGAATTATTTTTCCCAGCCTTGCTAATAAGATTCTAAAATGATTGAAAAACACCACTGCTTCTGCAAAATGAAGAGGTGGCTTTAAAAAAATAAATACAACCTCAGATTGACACCTGGTGGATAAATAAAAAATTCATGCATTTGGGGGGGGGGGGGACAAAAACCAGAGAACAATCACTTAAATATGAGCCAATGGTGTGCTGCAAACTGCCAAAAAACAAAGCAAGACTGTCATAGGCTGCTTTAATAGAGGAATTGGAATCAAGATCACGCAAAATGTTAGTAGCTCTTTATAATACCTTGGTAAGGCCACACTTGAATACTGCATCCAGTTTTTGGTTGCCACATATAAAAAGATGTTGAGATTCTAGAAAGCATTCAGAGAAGAACATCAGTGATGATTAGGGGACTGGAGGCTGAAACATATGAGGAAGGGTTGCAGGAATTAGGTATTTCTGTCTAATTTAATCAAAAGAAGGACTAAGGGTTGACATGATAGCCAGTGTCCAATATCTCAGGGGCTACCACAGAGAGGAGGGGGTCAACTGTTTTTCTCATCCTGCTTAAGGCACAGGTGGATGACCTTGAGCCAGCTCTTCCCCTTCGGCCCTCTTTATTGATGAATAAACAATTTGTAATAAAGGACTGTTTGGCATTGCATAGTTCAGGGTTCTCCAAATGGGCAAATTTAAAGACTTGTGGACTTCAATTCCAAAATTCTTCAGCAAGTCATTCCATGGGAAAGCTGGCGGAGGAATCTGGAGTTTGAAGTCCAAGAAGTCAATAAAGTTGCCAACTTTGGAGAGTTTCTTGGTATAGTTAAACAGTAAATTATATTTTGGACTCCTGGTCATTTGGTAAACACATCCCTACGGTTTTCTTGTTAGCAAATTAGTGAGATTTTTTTTTTGCCAAGTCTTTCTTGCATGATGTTGTTCTCACTTACCTTGCCAAACCAGCCATTCACGGTGGTCTCCCATCCATTTATTAGCCAAGGCCGACCTTGCTTAACTTCCAAACTCAGCTTGGCTAGTCCTTCTGAGATAGGCTCAGAATATAATCCCTTAAAAATACAGTTGTTTGAAGCAGTGAACTGTCCATTGTCCATTGTGCATTGTGCATCAAGGTGTTTCAAAAGTCCTTTGAACCATCTACCATTCACCTTCAAAATACAGGGGATTTTGGACACCCGTCCTCTCCTGGAATCAGTTCTTCAGTGGTGCTTTGGACCAACCATCTAATCAAGGAGGCCTTTGATTCTGTGCTTTGATTTTGGAGCTTCAGTAGGAAGGCAGTTTCAAATATTGATCTGCTTCTAGGAAATCTTAGCAGGGTGGAACCTTCAACCAGTAAAGTAAGCAAGGAAAAATGCTAGGAATTAAAAGTCATCATCATTTGAAGAGACTTGGCATCACCATCTCTTGATAGACCATTTTTTTCTATAGGCATTTTGTTATCTATCCTCAGGAATGCATTTTAGAAATTCCTT
>BHFT01047859.1:0-11241 GCA_004320025.1 Laticauda laticaudata | reverse complement strand
GCGTTGGTGGCATCTCTGGTGTCGGTGGCATTGTGGCTATCCGTGTGGCATCGGTGGCATCTGGAACGATGAACCTGGGCCTGGACTGGGAAGGGCTACCTCTGTTGAAGGTGACAGTCCCTGGTAGGTGTAGCCTTGTATAGAGGGCGTTGAAAAGCCTTGGTAGGGCTGTGACATCGCCTGGGGTGGGGAGAGGACTGGAATGGGTGGGAGCAGGTTCAGCTGTGCCTGGAGGGTGTGCAGAGGCCCAGTTGATTCCTTCTACTTCATCACCTGGTTATGGGGCTGGGAATGTCCATGAGGGTCTGGTCACCGTAGGTGAGGAAGGGCTTGCGGTTTGGGAGGATGGAATCGTGCGGAAGATGTACCAGCTGAGAGAGGAGCATCTGCGCTGTTCTTAGATTGTGTCCCTGATCTCCAAGAGGACAGTTGTGGTTCTGTCCCTCCGGTCTCGCCTCTCTGCCTACTTTCTGTGGAGGTGGAGCTGGGGGTGGTGTTCGTTGGTCTCTGGTAGCTGCAGCCTCCTCTTGCTCCATCTGTGGTCAGGGGATCCCCTCCCAATGGGTCCTCCAGCCCATGGGCGTGTGCAAGCTGTCGGGGGGGTCTCTGTCCATGGGCGCTCCGCAGACACCTGCCTGGACACATTGGCTTTTCCCTGGCTGAAAGAGGAGTGCCTACTCTGTGGCTGTCTGCAGGGAGAGGGTTGACAGAGCGGGCTGCTCCTTCGCTGGTGGATCTCACGCCTGCAGGAAGCTGCACCTGGCCATGATGTTGGTCTCCGGTCCGTGAAGCTTGACAGCAAGTCCTGGCTTGGAACTCTTCAGGTCAGCTTGCCAATACCCAGGTGTGCATATGTTTCCAACCACCCCAGGTAGGATATAAGAAGTGTAGCCCAGGCTCTCTGCCTTCTCCTGCCAAGCCGCTGCTCTGCTTGCGTGTCGATATAGCCCTCTGCCCTTTTTCCAGAGGTACTCATTCCCTCAGCCATTCGAGCACCTCCTCCTCATGGTCCTTCTTTGCAATGGTAGTACTGTTTTCCTCTCCCCTTCTCCCTATCTGCGCTTCGATTGCCTCTTCCTCCATCTGAAGGGCCTTCATGGCCTCTCGATCACAGGCGCTTTGGAGGCCATGAGGCTGGATCCACCCACACCAGAAGCATCCAAGCTAGCCTGTCTGAAGAAGCCAGTCAGTAGCAGCATCACACGAACGAGGCAGCACCACTGCTAGCAGCAGCAGGACCAGCAACAGAAAGCACCAGACAACAAGAAGCACCAGCACCAGCAGCTAGAGGAGAAGTACCAGCAGGAGAAGTACCAGCAGTGAGAGTACCAGCAGCACCAGCAGAAGCACAAGCAGAAGCACCAGCAGCAGCAGATCAGCGCCAGCGGGGTGGGATGGTGTGTTCTGTCCTTCTTTTCCAGCGGCTGCAGGATGAGGCGACAGGCTCCTCGTTCTTCCCCATGGTTCTCTGATGAAGATGTCTCTGCAAGCAGGTCTTTCCTCTAACATGGTCACCTGCTTGCGAGCTTGCATCCTTTTTATATCCGCGAGCTTACAACAATGCATCCTCCCCATGTGTGCTGTGAACGCTTTGCATTCGCTACACATCGGCACTACGCATTCCACTAGGCGTCCGTATGCACCCGCGTCATCCGCTATGCATCCGCTACACATCCACATCATTCCGCTATGTGTCCACTTTGCTGTTCTCCCCCGAAGCCCTGTGGAACGTGGCCATCTGCTTCCATCCGCTTCCATTTTCCGCTAGCTTCCGTGAGCATCTGCTTAACATCCTCGCTACGTCCTCCCCGTCCGTTCCTTTCCGTTCTTTTCCATTCTGTTTATGCAAATTTTTGCCCCTATTTGAGAGGCGGATAACACCAGGATGGAAAATTTGCTCATCCACGTGTGTCCTTTTTACATCTGTTTTGATCCGTCTGCCAGTGTGACCTAGCCTTAACCGTGACGATGGAAGAGAATGGAAGCGGCACATAACCAGCTTCGATTCGCCGAAACATCAAGGCGTAAAACAACCGTAGTAACCTCAAATAATAGAAAATTGATAGAAAAACAAAACCAAGGGGGCGGGGAACACATGACATAATAAACAGAAGGGCGTGAAATAATGAACGCATTGAAATTAAATCTGAGACATCGAACTCAACAAAAAGAGGCACTTACGGTCCGTAGATGGAAACCATTGAGTGTAAGTCCAAGTGAAGGGAAGCCGTCCTGGAAGGGGCACAGCCAGGCCAGCTCAACGCCCGTGAACCAGCCTGAGCAAACTGCAAGAGGGTAGTTCAAAGCTGCATTCACTCACCCTTCCAGGCTGTTCCATGGAGACGAGCCGGAGAGACAGGCGATCCCCGACCGGAAACCGCTTGAAGTCTAGGTGAGAATGAGCCGCGCAATCAACTAGGACAGAAGAAGCCCCACCTACTGCTGGCGACTAATCGTCACTCATGTAGGACTGATAAAGGGGGAGGGTGTTCATGTGTATACTTGGAAGCTGTTCCAAGTAGTCAATTCTGAATGGCATAAATAAAGGCCGTAGTGGATTGGTTCATTAGGAACAATCCAAGGAGCCACTCAAAGGCGGGCAAAGTTAAACAATGTCATTGGCTTACAAGCCGCAGGCAAGCCTCTATAAAAGGGCTGCCACATGCTTGAGCCAATGTTCGTTACTGTTTGCTGTTAACTAATAAAGAGTTATTTGTTGGAAACCGGGCCCCTCTAGCTCGCGCATCTTTTCTGAACGGAACACTAATCACAAATGTAGTGATTGGTAACTCAAGACCAATTTCCTCCTCTGCTTTGCCCTGCACGTGCTTTCTGTCCTTCCCTATTTTCCACATGGTTTTTGGATTGTATGCATCTAACAAAATCCACATGTTTGGGAATACTATAGTACTTTGAAGTCTTCTCCTCTTTCCCCCATCAGTCCTTTTCATTGGGAAGCTCAATGTTGCCCCTCCACACCGCTGATTGTTTGTATAAATCCCCTCCTATCCTTCACCCTGGAGAAGATGGGATGGGTTTCTTTCTACCTGCCAGAGTCAAGTCCAAGCATATTTCAAAGATCTCTCCTTGTTCCTGTTTTTCAGCCATATTTTATTTGCCATTTGAAATGCTACCTAAGTTATCTCTAAAAACAACTATTACAGACTGTTTAAAAAAAATGTTTAAAGAACTCTGGGCAATGTTTTAGGTCCTGGATACCACTGTGTAAACTCAAACAACAGCATAACTTTTTCATTCGTACAAAAGTGCATGGAATCCACAAGTTCACTAAATCTTATGAAACGAGTGAAAACATTGCCAGGTCTTGTGATATCTTGTAAGAGACAATCTTCCACAAAACCTCATGAGATGGGAGTTGTTGAAATGCTATGTTTCTTTGCAAGGACCCTAGAATCAACACAAACCCCTAGGAATTGGCTAACTAGCAAGATTGGAGCCTTTTTATATTTTTAAAAACTTCATCTTAACGAAGAGAGCTTAAACTCTTAAATTACTGTAAAGCATCCACTAAATGGAAGAGGAATATGTACAGATTTTTAAAGTGGTTAACCAAAGAATGCATGAAGAAATAAACATATACAGTATAAGGACAATATACATTCACCTATAACTGTTATTTTTCTTTCCCACAAACACAAACATATTCTTTTCTCCCCCTTAAAGGCAGAAAAGCAATGATGAGGTCTGCATGAATCATATTCTTTGATCCTGATACATCTGTACAGAGAGAATGTTACATTTTTGTTTTTCCACCCCATGGATGCCCCTAGATCTGGCATCACCCATCTTGGTAAGTTTCCATAACAGCAGCTCTAGAATATGAAAGAAATGTATTTATTTGTCCTTCAATTCTCAGATCAATGCCATGACACTGAGACCTTAATCCTTTCTTGTAAAGTCACTTTTGGTCTGGTTAATTTGGAAAAAAATTACATGTACACAAGCAACCATATGTTTTACAGTTTCAGTTGGAATACAACAACTCATATTTTTTTAAAATGATAAATCCTACTGAAGGAGACTGGTCCAGGTTACCAGTCCAGAATCCTTGCCCCAACAGCTGAGAATATTTAAAGAGACTGAACTAGATTCTATCATGTCTCATCTAGTTTGAACCTTCTCCCACATTTCATTGAGTCCAAGTAGGCAAATAGAGATCTGCTTTTAATCCTTGCCCATGTGGCAATGTGTGAATTTGCTCTACAAAATGCCTGTTTATGAACAAGAACATATGCTTTTGACTTAAAGTGTGTTAATTTCCCAATTCCTCTGGATTTTTTCTGCTGCCCCAATTTCCTATATCCCATCCCACTCTTTTGTTTCTTATTTCATTAACATAGCAAGTTTAGTGTTAATGATTCCATCATTTAGTAAGCAAAACCAGTAAAAGACAATAATAAAAACAAGACGATGTAATTATATAGTTGATAAATAAAAGAGAAATCTAATGAAAAAACCATTGATAATTTTAAAAAGTTATTGATTAGTCTTAATGTCAAGCCATTAAAATAGTTTTTTTTATCTTCAGTTGAAAGCAGTTCAATGAATAGGAATGTCACCTAATAGCAATTATATACAATTTATGAAGACTTAATAAAGTTAGCATTTATTTGCTAAATACATTTTAGTGGTGAAATGCTCAGCTGAGATTGGGAAGAATTAGCTTCCAGTCTTCAGTTAACAATAAAACCCACAAGGTGATTTTGGATAAAACCTTCTTGGTCCAACCTCACTCAGAGTATTGTTGTAAGAATAAAAGGAGGTGAACTCACCATCTGCAGGCCACCTTCAACTCCCAGAGACAAGGGAGATTATAACTATAATGAATAGTAATTTCATTTTTATTGTAAAATAATAATATTACTATTTTTTGAGAAATGCAAGATAGATGAATTTCATGAGAATGATTATCAGATTATTCAAAATTCAATCTATTTATGCTCTAGTTACTAGTCTAAGAATAATAGTCAAATAACGCTTTTTCCCTTAAGGCTAAATGTATGTATCCCTGAGTTTAATTGAAAAATCATAATTTTAGAAGTTAAGAATTAACTGTAAATTTACAGGCCGGCATTGTTTTTCTCTCATAATTGATATTTGGAAAACTGCAGATAACTCAATCCTATCAAAGAAATGTTCATTTTCTGCCATATTAACTCCACCACTTTCAATTCTCTATTTTGTCCAGCAGCAAGTTCACACTTAATATCTACCTCTATAAACTTTTTACACAAATATAGTGGAATTCGCTAGCAACTCAAAGTGTTTAACTTAACATGCAAGAAACATTTTTTCCTACAACAATCTCTCTTTGGCAAAGCCATAGAATACTTTACCGCCACGTCTTAGTTGAAAATGGGATCATGCCAAGAATGAGATAAGTGTAGACAGCCTTGACTGGGAAAACAAATATGCTTTCTGCAGAAGAAATCATAGGCTTTAACAAGAGTCACTTTAATTTTAAAAACACAGCAACAAACGAAGAACATTTACCAGGTGCTGGGAAGATGACAATGATGATGATCCAGCATCTCACTTTTAAGAAATACATTCATTCAAAACAATTGGGAACAATATGAGCAAACAATTCATGGGAATAAATGCTATGAGATATCCAGGATTTTGATGCCTCTTTCAAAATGGAATAGGATGCTAAACAAGCAATCTTGAAATCCTTTGCCAGGACTGTACAAATCTTCCCAATGAACGCTTTGCAACATCTTTGCAACATTAAGGCAGCTGCCACTTTTTCCAGAGGAATGTACCTGTGAAGACCCCTGGCAGCAGCTTCCAAATCAGCCAGGGAAGCCTTGAAGAAGAGAAAAAGGTTTACTGGTTCAAACACAAGGTTCAGGACGTAGTCTGGTATGCTGTGAAGTAGCTCATTGCACAATTGTACCTTTTGGTGCTAATTATTGCCTGCCATACAAGGTATACTTTCCATTGGTTAATAATCCTTTCACAAACAGCACAAAAAATTAAAGTTCACCTCCTGTGATTTTTTTTCCTTCTTATTCAAAACTACTCATTTGAAAAGCTGCATGCCTCTTTGGGTGAGGAGTTTTATGACCTGAATTCTACTCTTCCCTCCGTAAAAGACTCTAAGGAAATAACTGTCCCTATGGATGAGGAACACATTTGGTAATCTTAGCAAGATGAATGGTTACAGGAATCGGGCACGGCTAGTCTCGTGAAGAGAAGAACCAGGGGTGACATGATAGCAGTCTTCCAATATCTGAGGGGCTGCCACAGGGAGGAGGGGGTCAAGTTATTTTCTAAAGCACCCGAAGGCCAGATAAGGAATAATGGATGGAAACTGAACAAGGAGAAATTCAACCTGGAAATAAGGAGAAATTTTCTGATAGTGATAGCAATCAACCAATGGAACAGCTTGTCTTCAGACATTGTGGGAGTGTCATCACTTGACAGTTTCAAGAAGAGACTGGACTGCAATCTATCAGAAATGGTGTAGGGTCTCCTGCTTGGATGGGGACTAGATGATCTACATTAACTCTGTTAATCTGTTAATTTCCACTCCAACAAGTAGTTCTGAAGCATTCCCTGGAACCCACATTCAACAGGATATTTAACAGAAAGGTCAGGCTTGTAGACAGACTGCCAAGTGTAAATTTAGTAATGTGTGCAGAGGAAAGAAGCCTCAAGCCAATCCCTGTGAGGATCTGCAAGGGGGCAAGTTGTATGGTGATGCCAAATGTCAGATTCAAGTAGCCAAGAGTTGCATTTATAGATAATGTCACTGATGCTTTGTCTTTGGAAAAGTGATGGTTTGTGGCAATTAGTACTGAGATACATGACTTATTTTTATGCAAATCAAGTTTGAAGCTGCATTTCTGAATAACCCAGTTATGCACAAACATTCCCAGAATACCATAAGCCAGCTACAGGACTAAAAGCCAGTGGGGATGGATTGATCCAAGTAAGTAGCATTGTCAGTTTGAATATGAACATGTCTAAGTGGTAAATTTTTGCTCAGAGCAAAAAAACAAGTAGCAACTTGGATTCTGATGTGATTCCCTTCACACCCACTGCTACAACCTGGAGAAAAAAATAGCAATACGAAAGCCTTCCTTTGAACTAACAGGAGATGACTGTTTCCTAAGAAATCTGTTGAAAAGCTTAGAAATTACGATTTCTCATGTTAAGTGAATTCAGCTCTACTTTCAATGACATGCATATGCAGCAAATGTGACTGGAGTTTTGTTACACCCAGCTGGAGCCATTTCTAGAAGAATGTGTGCCTCAAATCTTACTGCCTAAAGTTGTTGGGAGTCCTGAAAAACAACTCCCGCATTTAAAACCTTACAGTTCATGCTGTATTAAAATGCTGATAATATATTTAGGTTTATTTTAGTAGAACTATAAACTCTAAAGGGGTCCAGAAAGCACAATGCTGCCATTATGAACAAAATCTAATAGCTTTATTCCTACTGTGGATAAAGCAGGATTTTTGACCAATTCATTTCATTGTATTATTTCAATATATTATCCTGCCTTTTTACATAATTAATACATACATTGGTATGAAACTACAAATACAATAATCAGTGAAGGCTAATTTTCATGTAATTATCATATAACAAATATATAGAAATAGAGTCCTTCAGAATAATTGGGGTTGATTTGAGAACCAAGGACACATTCCGTGTCTTTGGGACAAACAGAATGCAGGACAGAGATAGGAAGATACAATAGTGGACTGGGCACCCAAATAATATTCCCCAGATGGAAAGAAAGGAAAATAAAGGTGAGAAACGCATGCAGATTTATGCATGCAGATTTATGCATTTACGCATACAGCACATTTATGCATGCATCATGGTCGGGCAACAGTATCTGATAAATTTTTAGTTAATCTTATACAGTATTCTAAGTATTCCTATCTGAAGCAAACCATTGAGAAGACATCTCCAATGATTTTTTTTTATGAAACTTGGCAGAAGGTTGAAAGTTAGGAGTTAGAACATTTTGTGTTACCTGAAGTAAATGCTGCACTTTGCTTTTCATTAAGACAAATCTAGTAATTGACATGTTTGGTATCTAAATGGGCTTTTAACCTCCTCCCATTTTGATATTGTTTGATTTAGCTATGATATGAAACAGAAATTGTATTGGCCTGTTCCTCTATTCTGATCATATTTGAACTGGCCAGTTCAGCTCTAAGGAGAATGTAAAATTGACAAATAAACAAAATAAGACAATTCATGATTAGTCCCTTAACATCACAGAATTTTAGAGTTGAAGGGGCTCTAGGAAGTCATCAGATCCAACTCCCTGCACATTACTAGATTCACTGCACTACCCCAATATATGATTATCCAAGCAGTGTCTGAAACTCCAGTAGAAGGAGAAGAAAAAATTCCAAGGGATATTCTGTTCCACTGATTGATAGCTCTTATCATCCAGTTAAAAGAAACTTAGCCATGGGACTGCAGTTTTACACACTGGTTTCTTTCCCAGAGCTACTTAATACATATCGGGATTGACAGTGGAATTTCCCAGACGTCTGGTATTGGGTAACTTAACCCTCCTTCCTTCCCTAGGCATGAAGTCTGAAGCATCTCAAGAGTTCATGGCCACAGAACCATGACCAGGTCATTGAGGACTTGACCTATAGTACATCAGAATCACATACTGTATTAGATCTGGCTTTTGTCTCAGGGCAGTGATGACATGATGTGGATTGGAAGCATATTAACATCTTCCCTTGTTATTGTCAGATAACCTCTGATTGGCATGGAGATATCCTTTGCTATTCCCTACTATAAGAAGGCTGGACTCAACTTGACCTGATGGGTGCTATTCAGTTTCAGAGAGAATTAGGGAAATCCTTCAGGATCTAATACACAATTCACCTGAGTTGCCTTAAAATGAAAGGGTGACTATTAGCCTTAGATTGCATTGAGTTAGTGCAGCTTTTCCCCTGCACATGGATCCATGGATTCCCTTGATTCTCAGAGGGCATCAGGGAATGAAATGGCAAAANTTAGTGCAGCTTTTCCCCTGCACATGGATCCATGGATTCCCTTGATTCTCAGAGGGCATCAGGGAATGAAATGGCAAAATAGATAATTGAAGCACCAATGGAGGAAGACTGTGATCAAGTCCATTCAGACACAGCCTATATTAAGGTCTATGATGGGGTAACAAGAATGGCAATATTTTTTCTCTTGTGGCATTCACAAATTGCCACCAAGGATCCTGTTTAGGATGGCTTAGTCCCTGTTAGAGAGGAAATGGTTAAAGGAGCATCTAAAATGTTCCTCTGAAAACTATTCCAGGAATCTAATGAATAAAATCATTCAAATCCATTCTGATGATGCACAACTATATATCTCAGTCCTAAATGTCATGCTGTCAAAGTTTTGTCTCAGTGTCCAGAGGTTATGAAGATCTGGATGGGGAAGAAGAAACTCAGATTCAATTGTAGCAAGAACAAGTGATTATACATTTGGGAGCCACTGGACTTTGGAGATTTTTCCATCTTTATTTTGGAGATTTTCCATCCTTTCATGAACTATCCCTCAATGCACAATCTGAGAGTTCTCTTGGAGTCATAGATTCTGTTTGCGGAACAGGTGGCAACCCTAGTGAGGAGAACCTTTGCCCAAAATTCATCTTATGTGCCAATTACACCAACTGATGGATCAGTAGGTGATACTCACAAGTCAGTCATATTTTAGTAATCGATACATTCTGCATAGGACAGCCCTTGAAGAACACTCAGAAGCTAAAACTAGTTATGAACCCACCTCCATATACCAAGGTAATAGTATCACATGAGATACACTACCTACCAATCAGCTTTTGGCTACAAGTCTACCCTCCTAAGAGGATAGACTTGATCAAACAGGATTTGCATACACTGGGTCCTATTTCTAAAATAGTGAAACATGGCATGACCAAGGATCGGTACCTTTTATTACACTGCACCTGTCTGGAAGATAGCATATCCCCCTGTCCACCTTACCCACAGATCCAGATGGCTCCATTTCTTATGTCATCTAAAAGCCACCCCACATTGGGCATTGGGCTAGGATTTTAAGAGAACCATCAGTATATGTTAACATGTGTGAGGTAAATTTTAAGCCCAATACTGCAAAAGTTTATACAGGTATTCCTCATCTTACGATGACAATTGTGCCCAAAATGTCTGTTGCTAAGTGAAACATTTGTTGAAATGTGTTTGAATATTAGTAGCTCAGATTGGTAGTTAGGCTGTTGGTTTGAGCTTGGCAATTTGGTTGCAAATGTTTCATCACCATTCAAGGAGATGTTGTCAGTGTGTTTTGAATGGAAATATTTGTTAAGTGAGTTTTGTCCCATTTTACATTTTTCTTGCCAGAATTTTAAATAGATCACTCCAGCTGTTAAGTTAGCAATTGGGCAGGGGGTTGGACTAGATGACCTACAAGGTCCCTTCCAACTCTGTTAATCTGAATCTAAAGGTGGAAAGTGAATCTGATGTCCCCACTGACTTTGCTGGTCAGAAGGTCGCAAAAAGTGATTTCATGACTCCCTGGGACACTGCAACCATCATAAATATGAGTCAGTTGCCAAGCATCTGAATTTTGATCACACGACCATGGGGATGCTGCTATGGTCATAAGTGTGAAAAACGGGTAAGTCACTTTTTTCAGTGACATTGTAAGTTTAAACAGTCATTAGATGTAAGTTGAGAACTACCTGTAATGGTTTTCTTGCGCTATTTGGACTTTATTTTTGTTCTTCATATTTTTTACTGCCAGCTATCCAGAATTATTTGTGCACACTGTTCTATTCAGTAAGGTCACCTCCTTTTTCAATAATTCAGAAAAAAACAGATAAGGAATATGCTTTATTGAACCCCAAACATACAGCCGTTGAAAGAGGAAAGTTATAGCATTTCCAATAAATGATCCACATGATCCCATACTTACTGAAAAATTGACCTGCTGATCTATTCTTTTCCTTTGCCTTAGATTTTTGAGGGCTGGGTTTTTTGTTTTGTCATGATAAAGGAAATAGATACAGTGTTAGAAAGAGATGGGTCAATTATAAATGGATCATAATGCCATGGCAAGCTTCACCTGCTGAAATCTCCTTTTCTATACAGCACAAAAGTCTCTAGGAAAAGTATCTAGCCTAGAAAAGAAATGTAAAAATAATTCGCAACAGCACAAAATGATATAGGTGGGGGGGAGAATTGACTTAGAATAGAAT
>BHFT01047856.1:0-24904 GCA_004320025.1 Laticauda laticaudata | reverse complement strand
CAGGTTCCAGGTACCTTAAATAGATGTTCTCCATTCAACCCGGTCAGTCAAACTTTCTCCTTTAAACTTCCTCTTGCCCAATCTTGTCTGGTTGGGTTCTTCTTTGAGGTGGCCATTTCTGACCAGTGCTGCAACCGCCTTTGGGAAAGAGAGTAATGGCCAGCCAAGGAGGAGAGATGCGGCTCTCCTCAACCCTGCTGATAGCTCCCCCTTCTTCACCACCTCTATGGGGTGGTTTCAGCCCCAAATCTGGGTGGCTCAGGGCACTCCAGCAGCGAGTATGGATTAAAACCATGCACAATGACAGATTTCAGTCTGTTGCCGAAGAAGCCTGAACCGGAAGTCCAAACTGCCGACCTTTCTGATCAACAAGCTCAGTGTCTTAGCCACTGAGTCACCACATCCCTTTATTCTTCATATATACTTTTACTAAAATATAAATAAGCATACACAAAGCTGTCTTATGCTCATGTTCTCATTTGGATTGTTTGATTATATGACATCAGGTTATCGTCAGTTTTTAGTCACTACATAGATAGATTTTCTCCATTCTGATTCGCCCCTCGTCTGATCTTTCAGGTCTTCCAATGCAGTAACTGAGTAACAATGCAGTAACTTCCAATAACTGAGACTACCCATCTTACTGCAGGTCAACATTTCCTTTTTCTTTCCATTTCTCCCAGCATGAAGGGCTTCTCCAGAGAGCTGAGTCTTTCCATAAGGTACATGAAGTAGGATTGTCATTTGTGCCTCAAGAAAGAACTTGTGGTTGATTTGTTCAATGAGTTAGTTATTTTCATTTTACTAACCCTAAATTTGTTCATTTCCATATCAATGAATTTGTCCCCCTCCCTCCAAAAAACTGCACTAGCAAATTCATTTGTACTATAGTGCTCATGCTCATGCTCATGTATTGTAATGTTTATATTTTTGTATACACATTATCTGATCTTTATTTTTTCCTCATTTTTCTGTTATTTCTGTTTCATGTGGTTACATATTTTTATTCAAGACTTTCCATTTTTTGAATTGGAAAGTGTGAAGGCTCAGATTGTGGTGTATTATTTTCAGTTTGCATGTATCCATTTATTCTGTTTTTTTAATTGTATTTATAAACCCCTACATATTTTTCCCGATAGAAAAACACTAAAAAAAATAAATATTTACACAAGAAACCACAAATTATATCCATTTCCTAGGCACATTAGATGGTGACTTGTACTGCTACCTGTGACCTTAGCCCCATTGTTATTCTAATCATCAATTTCTAGAAACAGGGAAGGAAATCCCAGAAACCCAAAGTGGGCAAAACCAAATTGAACCAGTCTTATACCATCTTATAAGATAACATCTTCTGCATTCACATGCAGAAAAAACAGTAATCAAATAATTATGTGATAATTTGCAACATTTTGTTCATACAGCACCAAAAATGTCATAGTAATTATCACAGTCTGGAATGCTAACTATAGGAGTAAAATAGCAGTTTGATTACTAGATTAGAGCATTATGGAAAACAAACTTAAATGGGTCCTAAAATATATCTGTTGCTAACAATAAAGTTAGATGAGTTGATGAAAAAGCATCTAAATCAGAGGTGGTATTCAGCAGGTTCTGGAGAACCGATAGCAGAAATTTTGAGTAGTTCGGAGAACCTACAAATACCACCACTTACTGGTCTCAACCCCATCTATTCTCTGCCTCCCAAGTCCCAGCTGATCAGCTGGGTCTTCTTTTGTTGCCCTGCACAGGAGAATGGAGCTGGAAAGCAGGTTAGTGGGGTGGGGAAGCAATGGTATTTTGCAGTAACCTTCCCCCAGGAGTGCAGTGGAAATGGAGATTTTACAGTGTCCTTCCCCTGCCATGTCCACCAAGCCACACCCACAGAACCAGTAGTAAAAATTTTTGAATCCCACCACTGTTCAAAACTGTTTAAAACCTTGTAAGCTGATGCAGGTAAACTGTCGCTCTGAAATTTGTAAGCAGAAATGGAAAAAATGTATCAGTGGGGAATATATGGGGAAATATCATTTCAATACCAAATATAACATTGCATTACTAAAATTGCACTAAACAACAAAATCTGCAACTGACAACTTCTTTCAAGTCATACAATAGATAACTTCACTTTATTTCACTATATTAGCTCTGAAAAATTTATTCTCTGACTTTGGCTTTTGTATATAGGACCTTTGGGGTGATCAACAGCCACACTTTCCATATATTATACTCCCTCAAAAAACCCCACATACATAGTTCCTTTTTAGTATGAAATTGTTTAATGCTGTCTGTGATGTGAGAACATAGATAAAAATGCTGCATCTATTTATTATTGTTTACTCTGGTGCTCTGATAACTGGCAGATTTCCATTCATATAATTATGACAAGTTGTTTGCTCTTAAAAGTAATTTCTAATTTACTGACCATGTTCAAATCCCACAGCTGCTTACTTACTTGCACATCTATTTACTGCTGTGATTTATAAATTTACCTGATGTTATGAAACAATCCTTTCATTACTTTTATTAAAGAACTATCTCATTATCAAGCCAAATAAAATATACACAAAGACTCACTAGTGGTTAACAGATAGTCCTGATTATACAATATTCACAGATTAAAAGACCACTGAATTCTGACCCCCTCTATTTCTCATTAAATATTCTATGGAGAAAGAAAGCAGCAAGATTGTTTGTTTTCTTATCTCTTGCACTGTACTTGCCAAAAAGGATTATTGAAAATTGGTATGAACACTATTTTCCCTGGTATCTGATATAAATGGACTATAGCTGGATTCTTGTTTATAAAAGAAAAAATAATGAATTGGGTGGGGATTTCCTGATATAATATCTGATAGCATTTTAAAAAAATCCTTGGTAGGCAAGAAAAAGAAAAAGAAAGGAAGGAAGGAAGGAAGGAAGGAAGGAAGAGAAGAGGGAGGGAGCGAAGGAGGAAGGAAGGAACAAAGGAACAAAAGAAGGAAGGTTTGACAGATTGTTTTATAGCAAGCAAAAGAAACAAAATCTATTTTAACCAGGACCATCTTCCATGCTGGAAAGTAGCAATTCACAGCACAAATTCAACATTTTACTACAAGGCCAGTTACCATGAGGTGTTTTCTGTTAAATGTATGCAATATCTTTGAAGCTCCTTTTCTGCCTTTATGATTTTATAGATTATATTCATTGCACTGATTATATGCAGAGCTAGCAATTTTTTGTAGAATTTTTTTAAAATTTTATTTGTAGTTCTATTTATTGTAGATTTATTTTCATTCTAGTCTTAAAATTTTTGAACAGTTGCTGTTTTGTTTTAAAAATGTTTTTCTTTTAAAATTTAAATTAGTTTAATGGATAAGAAGAAATACTGGCAAAATTGGTATTCTTTCAAAGAGATTAGAAACTACAAGCAACTGATATTCACCCAATATATGAGGTAAGGATTATGGCTCTCCCTCCATCTCCACCATATAGTTTCTTTTTTCCTCTTCATTTCTATAGTTTCAGAAGTTATTACCCAATTAAAGGTACAGATATGAGAAGTTTAGGTTCAAAAGGCAGTCAGTATTACACTGTATTGCTCTTTGAAATCTTGTAATAGGCAGTGCAACAAGACCAAATTTATGAAAATGTAGTCCTCCCATTCTCTCATGTGAGCAAAGTGTCTGAAGACATTTTTTAATTTTTAATTATATGAATGGGCGTAAAGATCTTTATATTGCATAGACTGATTCCAATGAGAGCTATAAATTACTCCATAAACAAAAGAAATTCTACATCTCCTGTTTCATCTGTATTTTTTTTTTAAGCATCAAGGAAGTTTTGAATATAAAGGTGCTTTGTGAGAGTGTAAACATGATACTGTAGTAGTTAACCTCAGCAGCCCCCTTCTTATGGGAATATATCAATTTCATATCATATTACTGGGACAGGAATTGTACCATCCTTCTGTGCCTAAGAAAAACTGTTCTTTGCATATTTCAGTACATGGAATGAAATGGCTGAGTTAATATTATTCTGTCTTCCAGCACTGAAATACTGAAATGAATCAATGATCAGTACTCTTCCTTCATGCCCTTCAGGAAGTTGAAATTGTTGTTAAAAAGTATATCCATGAGTATCATGGGGCCTGGTTTTTTTTATATTTATTTTTCATTGAATCCTCTTTCTACTTTGAGCTTACTTAAAACTTCCCCATAGTTAATTAATCAGCCAGACCTAAAATCAGTCCAGAAATTTTAACTAAATGACAAAATACAAGTCATTAAAAATTTAAAATAATTATGCAAATAAAAGGTAGTTATTCATTGTGGTTTGATGACTACGTGGCATTTAAATTAATTTTCTTGTGCAAAATACATCTTATTCCTTCAAAAAAAGACATTTATGCCTTCTTATTTCAGTTTAATCAAAATGATGACTTGCATTTAAATATTTAGTCTCCTAATAATTTAACTTGATTTGTCATCCCCTTCTTCTGATAAAAATGGTATCTCCTAGGAAATGACAGTTATCCAGTGCTTTAATATTGATAATGACCTGATGAATATTTGCATGCTCTATTTATTTAATTAAAAAGTGATATGCTTTTAACATCAGATAAATGATGATGATGGTGATGATGAGAATGATGATGGTGAAAGCTAAGACAACTTTGTATATTGATAATTATATGTAATTATTCAAAGGATTAACAATCAACCATGTTCTAGGGGCTGCTCCACCACACCACCACCAGCAGCAGCAACAACAACCGTAGCAGCAAAAGCAGCACCAGCAGCACCAGCAGGACCATGATCATCATCAGCAGAGTAAGCACCAGCAGCACCAGCAGGACGAGCAGAACCAGGAACACCAGCAGGACCAGGAGCAGCGCCAGCAGAGTAAGCACCAGCAGAAGCACCAGCACCAGGAGCAGCACCAGCAGAGTAAGCACCAGCAGAAGCACCAGGACCAGGAGCAGCGCCAGCAGAGTAAGCCCCAGCAGAAGCCCCAGCACCAGGAGCAGCACCAGCAGAAGCCACAGCACCAGAAGAGTCAGCCCGAGCAGCAGAAGCCCCAGCAGAAGCAGAGTCAGGGCCAAGGGGTGGGATGGTGGCCCTGTCCTTCTTGCCAGGGCTGGCAGCAGATGGCACAGGCTTCCTCTTCTTCCCCATGGTTGTTGGCTGGAGATATGTCTGGCAGCAGGTGTTTCCTCTGAATGGTGACCTGCTTGCGAGCTGCATCCTTTTATATCCGCGGGGCTGACTCAATGCATCCTTTATCTTCCATTAATTTAATCCTTCATTTTAGTTATTGGTGCCTTCCAGATTGTGTTCACTCCTAGACACAACCCTGCAGTCTTCTTAGCAATGTTTTTTCATACACAGTTTATCATTCCCTTCAAATTAAGGTTTCCTGGACCAATGTACCCAGCTGTTTTTTGTGACTAAGGAGGGCCTAGAAACCACAGTTTCTCAGTTTCTAATTTGGACCCTTAGCCATTATACCAAATGGGCTTCCTGAATTTGATCTAATTTATTTTTATTTATTTTGATTTGTCAATCGCTTACAAGATAATAGGTATAAGTATATACATAGTTATGAATACATAANAAAAAAAAAAAAAAAAAAGTTTTCTGTGGCAACCAAGGACATTCCAACAGGTGGCTGGGGAGAGGAGGAGTCCAGTTACCAAGTGACTAAGCTCAATTGGACAATGTGACTGATTGTTTGGGGAAAGAGGGAACTCTCACTTTTTAATCAGGTGAATATTGCGGGAACTGTCAGAGTCAGTTTTCACCAGTTTGTGCCAATATAATATCTCCAATAAAATTGTTCTTTGAGGAACTTGCTTGCCTCGGACCTCTGCTTTCTATGAAGTTATTACTTAGAACCCTGACATTATCACTTATCTGGGCCCTTTGGTAATAAATGTCATTGAAGAAACATTCAATTTTCATTCAGTTGCTGATCTGGCAGAAGAGCATGCTGGGAAAAAAATTGCTTCAGTGACTAAGTCCTATAGCAATGTTGCTCAACCTTAACATTTTTAAGATGTGTGAACTTCAGCTTCCAGAAATCTCCAGCCAGCCAGCATGTCTGAGTTGAAGTTCACACGTTTCAAAATTGCTGAGGTTGAGAAACACTGCCTTACAGTATTCCTTCTCAGGAAAGTGACCAATGAGTGATGTTTTGATAACTATAATGCTAGTTAAGTCAAGGAAAACCATTGGTAGATTGCTTCATTTTTCTTCCTCCTTGACTGTTCCCAATTGGCAGGAAAAGCAACTTCCAGACATTATCATTAAATAGTGTTGTTTATCATTAAATAGGGGTTTATGGGGTAAGTGTATGGAGATGTTTTGAATGGTGGGCTTATTCAAATGCAACCCATTAAGTTGCATAAGAGATCACAAGTGCCTACCACTCTTCTGTACCTGTGACCTCTTTGGCAGTGTTTGACACAGGTTAATTGCCCTTTCTAACAAGTGCTAGATCTTTGTTCAAAAATAACTTGTCTTACAGGCCATCATAGGCTCAGAGAAAGTGTTGGAAGGAGCATTAACGTTGTAAGGAATGTTGGAGTGTATTCCTATTTCATTGCTCCTCTCAGATTACTAAAATAAAAAGAATAGCTCCATAAAACTCCTTGCCAAAAGAAGGAGTGAATATTATAATGTGCTCATGAGTTACAGAATCAGCAACAGATGGCTGCCCTCAAACTCAACTCTTTTGGCAGGTTTAAACTGATCTTTCAATGCAACACAGGACTAGACAGTGTAGCTAGTCCTGTTTTTTGTTTGAAATCTGCCTAATGTAAGGAGTCCATATTGACTTTATGACCACTTTAGAAAGCAATCAAGCATTACACAGGCAAATGTCTTTGTGGAAGTCAGAAATCTTGCCTGAACTGCAGCCCATGGTGAAATGAGTCTGGAAGGCCATACTCAATGACCAGAGAGAATGGTGTGCTTACAGCTGTCAGGATTCTGGCAGTTATCCCAATTAAATCATGAGTCTCGAACCAAACCTCCAAAACTTCAAAAGGATTTATTGGGAGTTAACATGTCCTGCACTGCATGGGTGTAGTGAGATACACCCATATACTCTGAGATACATAATTCACTGTCACTCTTGACTCTGGTTTCCCCCCACCCCCCAGGTGTATCATCATTCATATTCTCCAATTAGAATTTTGCATGGCAGAAACCTCAGTCACCTAGTTACTATCTTTGAAAACTATTTATGGAATGTACTTTCTGTTTCCAAGCTGCCACACTGCTCTTTCAAACCCCTTTCTCCCTCCCTTGTTAGAGTCGGGCACACTAAAAAGATCATAGAAATATTTTCTGAGTTGACATTAGCAGCTTTGAATGGCCAATCGCTGCAGGGAAGATCCTGGTGCCTGATCATGTGATCATTGGCATAGTTGATGTTGTAAACTGCAGAGTCATTTAGATGAGATGGATGGTGTAGAATTTAACAACCAACCAACCAACATGCAACCCATGTTAGATAATTTCCAGAGCAGAAACAAAAGAAAACTTCAAGTTCTTTTTAAAACCAAACTACAGTTCTTATGGAGCCAGGCAAACTTAACATGTAATAAATAAAAGGTACAAGGCAATAGATAGGAGTGAAAGCTGTTGTTCACATGAGGAAGTAGACTCCACAAGAAACTAGTTTTATTGAGATAGCCTTTATTGATGGAATCTTGCAAGTCTGATATTTTGCTTCTCATCTCCTTCCTCTTATACTCCAGTGAATCATGGAAGAACCATTCTGAGTCTTCCTATAATACGATCTCTTTTGCTAGGGGTCAAGGAAGGCTTCTCCTCTTTTTATTTTTGTAATGGTTTCTGAATATTTCCCTCAATGCCATATCTGTGGCTTTCTATGAGGGATCATGCTATTTTAGAACTGAAACAACAAAAGAAAACTTCAAGCTCTTTTTAAAGCAAAGCTAGAGTTCTTATGGAGTCAGGCAACCCTAACATGTGATAAATAAAACATACAAGGCAATATCGTGTCATATAAAAATTGTAATTGGGGCATGTTAAAGTTAGAGGATATGAGAATTGGTCCCCAAATTGAATAAATACTAGCTTCCATATCTTTTCAAAATAAAGGCTTGGGAAGTAAAAAGAACCCCTCCTACTCACCCCCAACTTTCAAAGTACCATCCACATTGGAGAATGACAGTCAAGCATGAGTGCAGCATAAAACCAAACTGAAATATCCATTGTGTTTCCAAATATGGGAAACAGCCATATTTCAGATAGGCTGGAAAAACCCCTGCTGGAAACTCTGAAAACCTATTGTCAGCATTTCGTCCTCTTGAGTAGGTCTCTGCCAGCCAGCCAACCAACCAATGCATCCCACTTTACCTGGCATTACAAGTTTGTATGCACTCCTCCCAAAGAAGCTTAGACATGCAAAGGGATTATGGGATGAAGTCTGGCATATCAAGAGCACACCAATTTGGCGAAGTCCAAACTAAGCAGAGAGTGAAATGATGTACAATGTGGAAAGAAATGGAAAGTGGGATGTTGTACCCTCATTTGTCATTCTTAGGAGATAATTAATGAGCAGGAATTAACAGGTGGTTTCTGGTTGAAATTAAAGTGTTTGATTAAGGGGCCAGGACTGGTGAGGGTGTTTGCAATGAATTATCTGCCAAAGAAGAGGAGAAGTGTATGTGATTTGTTACTCCCTCTGAATTGTAGTCACAGTGCAGTTCAAAGTTTGTGAAAACTTAATACTGGGGTCACGCCTAGCGGTCAGAAACACTGTAAGGAAATGTCCACTTTTCAGCCAGAAATGATTTGATTGTTGGAATATTTATTCCTCATCAAGTTGGTTTCTAAGTTGGGCTCCCAAAATAGGCAGTTACATGAAATTAAAGGCCCTGTCACACTGGCCGACGGATGCAAAACGTTAGTAAAAAGGACACAGCAGACGAGAAAAATGTTCCATCCGTTGTTATCCACTCTCAAAAGGGGCAAAATTTTGCATAACCAGGCGGATAACATGGAAAGGAACGGACGGGGGAGGAGCAGGGCGGATGGAAGTGGATGCGGAACGGAAGCCCTAGCGGATGGAAGCGGATGGGAGCGGATGGCACATCTGCTAGGCTTCGGGGGCCGCAGCAAAGTGGAACGCGGAATGGATACAGCGGATGGAGAATGGACACCGAGTGGATGAAGTGGATGCACAGCGGAAGCCTAGCGGATGAATGGATGCAGAGCGGAAGCCTAGCGGATGCACAGGCGAAAGCCTAGCGGGATGCCTAGCGTTCACTGCGCATGCGGAGGATGCATTGCGTCAGCCCGCGGATATAAAGGGAGGCAGCTCCCAAGCAGGTCACTATTCAGAGGAAAGACCTGCGTCCAGACACATCAAGTGCCTTGCCAGCATGCCCCCTGCATGCCTGCCTGCCAGCCTTGCTGCAGCCTTGCTGCCCTGCCATCCTGCCATCCTCCCTGCCAGCCTCCCTGCCAGCGCCTTCCTGCCAGCCTCTCCTGCAGCCTTGCTGTCTACCTGCCTGACATCCGTGCTGCCAGCCTGCCTGCAAGCTGCCTTCCACCTCCTGCCAGCCCCTTGCTGCCTGCCTGCTTGCCCTGCCAGCCCTTGCTGCCAACCTGCCTTCCAGCTTCCCTGCAGGCTTGGTGGCCTGCCTTCCTCGCAGCCTTGTGCATGCCTTCCTGCAAGACTTCCTGCACGTGTGCCTGCCAGCCTTGGTGCCTGCCTTCCTGCCAGCCTGCCTGCCAGCCTTGCTGCCAGCACAACCCCACAAACATGGGGAAGAAGAGAAAGCCTCAGCCACTCTCCCTGCCAGCCCCTGGCAAGAGGGACAGGCCCCCCTCCCACCCCCTGGCCCTCACTCTGCTTCTCCTGGGCTTCGTTTGCATGGCTCGATCTTCTGCGGCTGGGGCTTCTGCTGCTTCTGGAGGAGCTGATGATGCGCTTATGGCGGTGGTGCTCTGCTCGTGCTTACTCTGCTGATGCTGCTTCTGGCAGTGGTGCTTCTGCGGTGCTTACTCTGCTGATGCTGCTTCTGGCGGTGCTTCTTGCTGATGCTGCTTCTGATGAGCTTGAATGATGCTGTTTCTGGCGCGTTGTGCTTCTGCTGGTGCTTACTCTGCGTAGCTGCTCCTCGTACTGCTGGTCCTGCTCATCCTGCTGGTCCCTGCTCATCCTGCTCATGTTCCTGTCTGCTTGTCCTGCTGCGTCCTGCTCGGTGCTTCCTGGTCTGGGCCTCGTGCTCCTGGTTCTGTGGTGCTCCTGGTGCTGCTGGCCGCTGCTGCGTGCGATACTCTGCTGCGCTGCCTGATCCTGGTCCGTGCTGTGCTCTGGTACTTGTGCTGTGACTGTGCTGCTGCTGATGATCTTCTGGTGCTGCTGCTGCTGGGTGGTGTGGAGAGCAGCCCCTACAACCTGAAGCCCCTCTGATGAGGCCCATCTGGTCCTGCGAAAGGAGGAAGAGGCATACGCGAGAACAGGAGAGGAGGCAAACACAACATCGAAGAGGAACAATGAGGATGAGGTGTTGAAGTGGCTGAGATGAGAATGATATCTATGGCGGAAGGACGCAGGCTCATTGGACAGCAAAAGGAAGCAGGCTGCTTGGAGAGAGAAGCGCGGAGAGCCTGGGCTACCACTTCGGAGTGCTCCTCCCGGCTGGTGGAAAACACATGCACACTGGTACGGGAAGCTGCACCCAAAAATCTGGCCAGGCCACGGTCAAGCTGACAGACAGAGAGACCTACGGTCATGGCCAGTGCAGCTTCCTGAAGGGGTGAGATCCACCACGAGATACAGCCCCTTCCCACGACCCTCTCCTCTCAGGCAGCCTGCTGAGAGCCAGTCCTCTTCCGGCCGAGAGTCAGCTCTGTCTCCAGGCAGGTTCTGTGGAGGATGCCACAATGTGAGAACCCGTGGGACAGTTGCTTTACCATGGCGGAGCACGTGGAGGACTCCCTGGCGCAGTGGGAGAAAGGAGACGGCACTTCCACCACAGTCCTACCCGCATCCACCCCCAGCTCCACTCCACAGAAAGCAGAAAGCCAGACAGGAGGGGGCCAGAGCCACACTGTCCTGCTGGAGATCAGGACCCATCCGGACAGCGTAGATCTCCTCTCTCAGCTGGTCCACAACGACTCCTCATCCTCCACGCAAAGCCCCCTTGCTTCACTATGTAACCAGACCCTCACGGACATGGCGGAACCCAGTACCAGGTGGTGAAGGACCGGATTCACACCCTCAAGATCCAGAGAACCTGCTCCACCCAGTCCAGGTCTGCTACTCCACCCCAGGTGATGTCCCCTCCATTCCAAGGGCTTTCCACAGGCCCTCACCTACCAGGGCTTATGCACCAGGAGGTCCAGCAGCACAGACAGAGCCCTTCCCAGTCCAGGCACAGGTTCATTGGACGCCCACCGTTGCCACCGGTTCCACTGATGCCACGATGCCACCCCACGCCCACTGATGCCACCGACGACAGCAATTGCCACCCACGCCCAGCTCCACCCCAGCTGCAGACCAGACAGCTCCCACTACACTGCTCCTTCCTCCACCCCCACACCAAGCGGCCTCAGTACATCTGTCATCGGTATTGGGGATGACACCTCATGGCATGGAGGAAGGAGTTCTCAACATCACCAGGGCTGAACCAGCTGTCTGAGAGTTCCTCAACACACCGTCACCTGTTGTCCTCGTCGGGCCAGGCACCCCAGTGGGGCTTCAGACCAGCACACCAGCAGCAGCCACCTCACACAGCACCTGGACCCCTTCACCCCTGAGATTGGGCCACCACCTTCCGATGACCGATAAGAGTGCAAGAGACTGGGTGGCTACCTGTATACTTATATTGGACACTTGATTGCGGTCATTTTTGTTTTTACAGCTTGTTATTAATACTTGCCTCATTTATTTTTATAATAAAAGTTTTGGTGGAAACTTTTAAGAAATGGTTTAAGCCTTTGCATGCTTGTTTGGATGGGTAAGGAATCAGTGGGGTGGGCAGGGATACCTTTGGGATGGTAATAGCTGTGGGATGGCAGGATACCTGTGGGATGGGCAGGGATACCTTTGGGAGGGGTAATAGCTGTGGCATAGATAAACCTCCAGTGCAAGCATAGGGTGGACTGTAATGGTCCACCCTCCCAGGTGCCACACCTATGGCCCTTTATTATCAATAATAATGTAATCATTGATCCACACATGTCAACATAAACACAAACTCTTTATTAAATGCCCTGTTCATTGTAGGCCCACTCAACATACATAGGCCCAAATCTCATCCAGGTGTAGAGACAGGCTGAAGAAAGCCATCCATTAAGCATACTACCATCCTGTCTTGCCACTCCACTGCCTCAGCTGGGGAGTTCCACCAGTGTTCACAGTTGCGTTGCTTCTTCCCTTCACATGAGGCCTCGTTGGGCCTTGCACATCCCTCAGTGTCTATCAGGTTTCGCCTTGCCTCCATCCCAGGCTCCATGTCCTCATTGCCTTGTTGGAGGTCCACGAGACCTGTTCTGTAAGACTGGGTAGCGGTGCACCTGAGAATTGTGCAGGATGCAGCCAGCTTCCACGATCTCCTCACGTCCTCTGGGTGATGCTGCATGGTGGTGAGAAGTACCTGGAACCTGTTGCCAGGAGCAAAGGCTCTCCACCACCCGCCTTTGCCCTGGACAGCCTGTGTTGAAGATCCTCTCTTTCATGGGTGAGCATCTGGAGGTGTACGGCTTCATGAGGTAGGTTCTGAGGGAGAAGGCGCCATCCCCCACGATGAAGTAGGGCACATCTTGTGGTCGTGGGCAGGGTTCTGGATCTGGGAAGCCATGATAAGGTTGCGTCCAGCCCCTCCTTGCAGAGATGACTGGCGTTGTATACCTGGGCATCTGAACATGAGCCATTGCCTGAAGCATTGATGTACATGAACTTGTAGTCAACATCGACCATGGGAAGAGGACGATGCTGAAGAAGCCCTTGTAGTTGAAATAAGTGGACCCTGACTTGGCTGGTGCTTGCAGGCCACGTGCTCCCATCTATGGCTCAAACGGTGTGTGGGAAGTTCCACCTCTGATACCACTTGCTCTGCAACTTTCTTCCATCCCTTCTTCAATGGGAGGGCACTGGAGGAGCTCCTCCATGTATCTTTCGATGATGCCTGCACCACTTCTCTGACCACAATGCTGATGGTGTTGTGTTGGCACCCCTCCAGCCGTACTGCATGCTCCTGTAGGTGGTCCCTGAGGCCAGGTGGCGCAGAGTCAGTGCACCTTGAGCCTCAGGGTCCGAGCTGAGCCGGAATTAGTGCTCCTGCGTGCAACCTGGTGTCCAGCCGCTGCACAACTTCGGGCAAACATGGCTGGGAGGCATCCTGCATGAAGTTCTGGAATGCCACGAGGTCTTCGTTCCTGAGATCCACCATCAGCTTGTTGTTCAGTCCCGTACCTCTGCCTCTTCTCCGATCCATCTTTGGACCCCAGATGGCTTCTTGGCCGCCTCCTTTTCTTCCTGTAGTAGAGTTCACAGAGACCTGTAAGAGGGCTTTGCACGGTTGCAGAACGATGGTGGCTACCAAAAAAGGAGTTGCTTACGACCCAAGGATGGACAGACTGGATGCTGTGGGAAGAGCAAGAGTCAGAGAGCTGCAGAGGTCGCAACAGCAGGCCTTCTTGGTCTAAAGTGAGATCCAGGTGTTGCTCCCCTTTTTATAGGCAATATATAGGTTTTCCCCTAGTGTCCTGTATTGCACCTCAGCATCCTCTAGACATCCTTAATATCTGAGATAAGGGTCCCCTCTGCGAACGTTTTTTTTCCATTTTAAATGCTTTCTTTGGCGTCTGCATCCTACTTCATCCTGTTCTCCACCATTCCGTGCTACTATGCTTGCCGCGGTCCATTCCGCGTCCGGTTCCCGCTTGACCTCCCTGTGTTCCGGCTTTCCTCTCGGAGCGATTTGAGTTACGCGGATGCACAGGGGCAGATTGCCTAGCGAACGAGCGGACGCGGTAATGGGGATGCCGATCGAGATGCCAGAACGGATGCTCCCCCGTATGCCTCAGCGGATTGCAAACCGACGCGTTGGGATACATTTTCGCTCCAAAAGTTTGAAGGCAGCTCCAACCCCTTTTCGAGCCAGAATGGAAATGCTCAATAGATGGGGATGCTGGACGGGATAAGAGGAACAGCCAAAAACGGAGGGCCAGCTGGGAGTACAGAAATGGGAAGCATACAGACGATATACCAACGAATGGGCAGTGTTTTTCTTCATATTAACTCCACATACCTAATATACTCCATTAGAGTGCAGTTGTGACAGGGGCTTAAGCTTCTTTATTTTTTCACCCAACAGTTGCTAACAAAACAACACGATGACAATGAATTAAGGGAGTTTGAAATCCACACAATCTTAAAGTCTGCACGCGTTGAGATACACTGAATCAGGGTGATAAATGGTGCAATGAAGAACCTTTTATTTTTTAAATGAGAAATCTCTGGTGGAAAGGGGAAACTGTGATACCTGAAGGTATATCACTTTCACTAAAGCAGAGATCATAAAATTTAAACATATTAGAGAGATATAATATAGAAATTTAATATAACATACATAACATATTATAATAAGACACATGAGAATATATGAACGTCAGAGAAAGAAGAGATGCGAGCAAGTTCAAAAGAGATAGAAGAGAGAGAGAATATATAGAATAATAATACTATAACAACATAATATAGAGAGAATATATGAAAGATACTGTAGAACAAAGATGAGAGAGAAGAATATAATAAGAGAGATAGAAAATAAGAATAGATAGGACATAAGATAATAGCATATAATAAGAAAGATAGAGAAAATAATAATCACACATATAGTAGCAACATAACCAGAGATACACCATCATGCAACACACAATGTTTCAATTAGATATGATTTATAAGACTGATACACTAGACACGAGAATATAGCAGACAGCGAGATAGAGAGAAGAGACAAAAAAAGTTCCATCCATTAGTTATCCACCTCTCCAAAAGGGCAAAAATTTGACAATAACCAGAGCGGGATCGCGCGGGGACACCAGGGTGAGAGACAGATGCGAGAGAGAGAGCCACAAGCAAAGGGAGATGAGAGACAAGAGATGGAGGCAGAATAGACAGCACGCCCAGGTAGACTTCGGGGGGAACTAGGTGAAGCAGAGCCCGCGAACGGATACACGCGGACCGCCAGGAGCGGGAATGCAGCGCGATGGGAAGAGCAGCATGCACACGGGGACTGCACCAGCGGAAGCCTCCTAGTGGGACTGCGAGCGCTTAATGGATGCGGGGGATGCATTGCCGTCAGGCCATATTCCAATGAAGCCAGCTTAGGAAGCAGGCTCGCCATCTCACGAGGAAAAGACCCTGCTGCCAGACACATCAACTCGCCTTGCCTGTCCTGCCCACTGCATGGTCTGCCTGGGCCAGCCCCTTGATGCCACCCTCCCCATGCCAGCCTTTGCTTGCCCAGCCTGCCTGGCAGGCTTGCTGCCAGCCCTTGCCTGCAAGCCTTGCCTGCCAGCCTGCTGCGAAGCCCTTTGTGCCAGCCTTGCCTGCAAGCCTTGCTGCAGCCTGCCTGCAAGCCTTCCTGCCAGCCTGGTGCCTGCCCAGCCCTCCCTGCCAGCCAGCCACCCCACAAACCCCATTGCTGCAAGCCAGGCAAGCCTCAGCCATTCTGCCAGCCCTTGCAAGGAGGACAGGGCTACCCAGTCCCTCCCCCTGGCCCCACTCTGTTCTGGCGGGGCTTCCTGCCAGCCGGCTCGCTCTTCTGGCTGGCCGGCTTCTGCTGCTTCTGCTCCTGGGAGGAGCTGATGACAAGCCCACTCCTCAGCCACCTCCACAGCACTGCCACCTTCACCCTGGACTGAGCGGACAGAGGAGTGCAGAGAGCTCATTGTTGTCTTATAGCTTGTTGTTTAAAAAAGTCCGATTTATGATTCACACACTTGCTTCCATTTCCTTTTTTTTAATAAAGTCTTGTGGAAACTTTTAGAAATGGGGTTTAAGCCTTTGGGTGCTTGTGGGATGGGTTGCAGTGGAGGGGGGCAGTAAACACCGCCGACCGGGATCTTTGGATGGGTATTAGCTGTGGGATAAATAAACCTCCCCAGTGCAAGCAAATAGGACTGTATGGTCCACCCTTCAGGTGCCACAGCCTTATGCCCTTTATTAATCAATAACAATGGTAAAACATTGATCCACACATTTCAAAGCATTAAAACCACAACTCCTTTATAAATGCCCTGTTCATTGTCAGGCCACTCAACATACATGGCCCAATCTTTCATCTGTGTGCCATGAGAATCAGGCGTGAAGGAAAGCACCATTAAGCAATCTAGCATCCTGTCTGTCCACTCCACTGCTCCAGCTGGGGAGTTTGCATCCAGTGTCTCAGGAGGTTGCCTGCAGCTCTTCGCTTTCATGTGAGGCCTACTGTTGGGCCTTGCACATCCCTCAGTGTCGACCAGGGTTTCGCCCTTGCATCCATTCCCACTGCCTCCATGTCCCCATTGCCTTGTTCGGAGTCTCATGTATTCTTGCATGCATGCCTGCACCATTCTCGACCACAATCGCTCGCATGGTGTTGGTGTGGCACCTCCAGCCGTACTGAGCATGCCCTCTGCTAGGTGCGTCCTCTGGAGGCCAGCGTGGGCAGAAAGAATGCGAGTGCCCACCTTAGAAGCCCAGGTTCAGGCTGGGCCCCGGAAGTTGCTGTTATGCCTTGGTCACACCTTGGTTCACCACTGCCACCAACTTCATTCCAAACAGCTGTTGGATTAGCAGCTCCTTCATGAAGAGCTGCCGAATCGCCCCGGAGTCGGTCTTCTGCCTCCTGAGCTCCACCATCAAGCTTGTTGTACAGTCCGTCGCCTCTGCTCTTCTTGTGAAACCAGTCTTTTGGACCCAGACTCTTTTTTGGGTGGCTCCTTTTCTTCTGCATAGAATTCACAGAGCCTGGAGATGGTTTCGCAATGTTGCAGAAGGGACCTGTGGCCTGCGAAAAGGGACTTCTGTCAAATCCACGTGGACATGACGGGATACTGTGAAGAGGAAGCAGTTCAGATGAAGGCTGGCCGAGTCTGCACAGCTGGGCTGCTGGCGCTAAATTGAGATGCAGGTGAGTTGCTCCCCTTCTTTTAGAAAGCTATAGGGTCCCTTTGCATCCTTCAGGCATCCTCTAGGCATTCTCTTAGGCATCCTCTTTACATCTAGTAGCCGAGATAGGTCCCAAACTCTCGAACATTTTTTCCATTTACAATGCTGTTTTCCGCTTGACATCGTTTCTGCATCCATTCTGTATCTGTTCTGCGTCTGTTCACTTCCTCCCTGCATCCAGGCGTATGCGAGTTGCGCGGGCACACATGCGACAGCGGATGCCTAGCGGAGATAGCAGATGCGTAACGCGATGCATAGCAGGATGCGTAGACGGATGCTAACGCACGAATGGATACCATTTGGCCGCGCCAAAAGAGTGTTTTAGGCAGCCCCCAAAACTTTCTGAGCAGATGAAAACGTCAATAAGACGGATGCTGGCACGGATAGAAGAGGAAGCAAAACGGAGCAGTGTAGATACATCGCGGTTTTCGAGGATGGCAAGGTTTTTTGTCCGTTTTACATCCTCTTTGCATCCGTTGGTTCGGTGTGACATGGGCTTTAGGCTCAGTGTCTTCTGTTAATCCAACTACAGTCGAAGAAACTTACTTTGAATAAATAACTTGTGTTTTGTAGAATCCTTCCTAAATGGATGAAAAGCTGTTTGAAAGATGACTACTCAGAACATTTGTCTGCTAAAGCAAAAAATGTAATCTTTGCATGTCATGACTTTGAAATATAATGTCAGCAGGACTTTGGATCTGCAAGTATTTTTCTCTGAGCAGCTGACAACCTCCCCCAACTACTGTGTGTCATTCTGACATCTTCTTGTTGGCTGTGGATGTTGCTGAATTCCTTCTCTTTCCTCCCTATTGAAAAGAAAATCACAGAATGTGTGTGTGTGTGTTTATTTATTTATTTATAGGAGCCATGGTGGTGCAGTGGTCAGAGTGCAATACTGCAGGCTATTTCTGCTGGCTGCCTGCAATTTGGCAGTTCGAATCCTACCAGGCTCAAGCTTGATTCAGCCTTCCATCCTTCTGAGGTGGGTAAAATGAGGACCCAAATTGTTGGGGCAATATGCTGACTCTGTAAACCACTTAGAGAGGGCTGTAAAGCACTGCGAAGTAGTATATAAGTCTAAATTATATTGCTATTTATTTATTTATTTTCACTTTTTTGGACTGCCCATCTCTCTCAGAGAAGGGACTCATGTAAAACATGAGATATGTAAATAACAAAATAAATGACAATATCAGGGTGGATTTTGAACTTGCTATTATTTCCATCCTTGGGAAGTTTGCTTCTTCATGGGAAGAATAATATTAAATTCGTCTTGACATCTGAGATGCCTTGAAAGCCACCAGACCCAAAGCAATTCTGTAACTTTTATTTTAAAGCCTTCATTAAGAAGCACAACCATAGGATTAAGCCCCTGTCACTCAGCACCAACGGATGGAAAGAGGATGTAAAACGGAGAGAAACACTTGCCATCCAATGGTTAATGCGATGCTTCCGTTCTGTACTCACTGCGTCTGTTTTTCATCCTCTCTATCCGTCCAGCATCCGTCTACTGCCATTTCATCCGCTCAAAAAGTTTTGAGCTGCACAAAACTTTTTGAGAGGAAAATGTATCCAACGCGTCCGTTCAGCATCCACAACGCATAACGGGGAACATTCCGTTCTACATCCTCGGTCATCCAGTTACCATCCGCGTATATCTGCTAGCATCCGCTGTGCATCCAAACGCAACTCGCGAATCCGCTCCAGCGGAAAATGGACACAGTGAAGAAGCGAAATGGATGTGAACGGCACACAGCGTTAGTCCGACGGACGGAGGAAGGATGAAGTGGCATGCAGCTCGCATACAAAGGCATTAAAATGGAAAAACTGTTCCGCCATAGGGGACGGTATCTTGATATTTAGGAGTGCTGCAGGATGCGCTAGAAGGATGCAAAAGGACACCGAGCGGAAAAACCGTATATCGACCTATAAAAGGGGGAGAAGCTCACCTGCGATCTCACTATTGCATGCCAGCGAGCCCTGCTGTGGCAGGACCTCTTCACCCATTCATTCGACTCTTGCTGTTCACAGCATCCAGTCAGTGTCCAGCCAATGAAATACGTAAGCACATCCTGTTGGTTGCACACCATCATTCCTGCAACATACGAAGCCATCTCTAGCAGGCTCTTTCACCTTTCTAACGTGAGATGAGAGAAAAGGAGGGCAAGAGAGTGTCTCGGTCAAAGATGCCAGAAGAGCAGAGTACGGCACTGTAAAAACCTTGATGGTGGAGGCTGAGGAACAAAGGCACTGGTGCATTCAGAACTTCATAATGAAGGGCCAAAGGTATGGCACCTTGTGAGGGTGCACCATACATCCACTATGCTTGCATGAGAGATTTAATCTACTCCCACAGCTATATTATCCATCCCACGAGTATCCTGAACCCATCCCACAGCTATTTACCATCCAACAGGTATCCCTGCCCAGTTACCCACACGGTATTATCCATCCCTAAAAGGTATCCCTGCCCATCCCACAGCTATCCTTACCCATCCCACAAGCATGCAAAGGCTTAACACATTTCTAAAAGTTTCCACCAAGGACTTTACTTTAAATAAATTAAATGAAGCAAGATGTGTGAGAGCAAGATAATCTTTATTAATAACAAGCTGTCAAAAGAAAAGAGTTAAAGTTCCATGCAGGTAGCAACCCAGTCGTCTGGCATTCTATCAGTTCACTCTGAGGATGGCCCATGAGTCTCTCAGGGTGAAGGGTGAAGGGTCCAGGTGTGCGTGGAGTGGCTGCTGCTGGATGCTGGTCTGAGGTGGCGCAGTTCGGGATGCCTGGCCCCAAGTAGGAAACAGGGATGTTGTGTGGAGGAAAGCCTCAGAGAGCTAGGCTCGAGTCCTGGTGAATGTTGAGAGCCCTTACTCCAGACATGGGGTGTCAGCCGATACCGATGACAGATGTTCTGAGGCCGGGCTTGGCTAGTGAGATGGAGGAAGAAGGAGTGTAGTGGAATTGTCGTCTGCAGGGTAGGAGGAGAGGTGAGGCGTGGCTGCGCATTGGTGGCATCGGTGCACCGGTGGGTTCGAGTGTACTGTGCACTGGACTGGGAAGGGGGCTGCTGTGCTCTGGAGCCTCCTAGCCACAGCCTTGGTAGGTGAGGGCCTGTGGAAAGCCTTGAGCAGGGCAGTGAATGCAACCTGGGTGGAGGAGCAGACTGGGTGGAGCCAGGTTACATGGGGGTCTGGCGAGGGTTGGAAAGAAGACTGGGTATAGATCCTGTACTTGATCACCTGGTGCTGTGAGTCGGACATGTCCATGAGAGGTCTGGTTGACGTAGGTGAGCAAGTGGACTTGCGCCGTCTTGGGATGGCGATGTCGGTGTTACCAGCTGAGAGAGGAGGATCTACGCTGCTTCTGATGTGTGGTCCCTTGGATCTCTCAGTAGGGACAGTGTGGTTCTACCCTCCATGCTGCCTCTTTTGCCTGCTTTCAGTTGGCAGGTGGAGCTGGGTGGATGTGGGTTGGTCTTGTGGAAGGTGCCCTCTCCTGTTTCCCAGCTGCATCAGGGGTCCTTCCACGGCGCTTGCCAGTGGGGAGTGCAGCTGTCTGGGGGGTACTCGTCATCCACGCTCCACAGATACCTGCCTGGACACAGGAGCTGACATTGTTGGCCAGAAGAGGACTGGGCTTCTGCGGGCTGCGCTGAAGAGGAGGGGTTGACAGAGCGGGCTGCTCCTCGTGGAGATCTCACCCGTCCCAGAAGCTGCACATACTCTTGGCCATCCGTAGGTCTCTTGTCCATCAGCTTGACCGTGGTACTGGCCAGATTTCTTGAGGTGCAGGCTCCGGTACCAGGTGTTGCATGTGCTTCCACCAGGACGACGGAGAGCACCTCCGAGAGTGAGCCCAGCTCTCCGCCTTCTCTGTCCAAGCATCCTGCTATCCTTATTGGTGTCTCAAATAGAGCCTGATGTCCCTCTCCAGCCAAAGCAAGTACTCATTGCTCTCGTCTCAGCCATTCCAGCACCTGCCTCCTGCAGTATTCCTCTTCGATTGGAGTATTGCCTCCTCTCCTGTTCTCGTTCTCTGCGTATGCCCCTTCCTCCCTCTGCAGGGCAGTCAGGGTCCTCATCATAGAGGGCTTGAGGTTGTTGTAGGGGCTGCTCCACCACACCACCGCAACCAGCAGCAGCAACAACAACAGTAAGCAGCCAAAGCGAGAGAACCATCAGCACGATCAGCACCATCAGACCAAGCAAGCACCAGCAGGCAACCAGCACAGTATCAGGAGCACCTGCAGCCAACCAGCAGCACCAGCGAGGACCAGGCAGGAACAGGAGCAGCACCAGCAGAGTAAGCACCAACAAGAGCACCACAGCGAGGAGCAGCACCAGCGGGAGTCAAGCGCAGCAGAAGCTCCAGCACCAGAAGAGAGTCAGCCGAGCGGCACAGAAGCCACAGCAGACGCAGAGGTCCAGGGCCAGGGGGTGGATGGTTTGGCCCTGTCCTCTTGCAGGGGCTCGGCAGCAGATTGGCAGAGGCTTTCTCGTTCTCCCAATGGTTGTTGGCTGGCTGGGCTGGCTTGAAGCTGGTCTGCAGCAGATTTTTCTCTGAATGGGTGACCTGCTGGCGAGCTGCTTCCTGTATATCCGCGGAGTGGTGAACATAACTGCATCTCCCCGGCGCATGAGACGCTATGGCATGCCGCTAGGCACCGCTCTGCAATCCGCCGTCGGTGTGCGCTTCCGCTTCACTGTGCTGACCTCGGAAGCCTGCAGATGTGCGCATCCACTCCTATCGCCGTTCCATCCGCTAGGGCTTCCCGTGAGCATCCGTCTTTACATCCTGGCTACATCCTCCCCCCGTCCATTCCTTTCCATTGTTGTCCGCTTTCTTTATGCAAATTCGGGGCACTTTTGAGAGCGGATTACAACGGATGGAACATTTTCTCTTCCGCTGTGTCCTTTTTACATACTTTTTGCATCCGTCGGCCTTTGTGACAGGCCCTTTAATCGTGATCACTTTGTATTATGTGTGGAAATACAGATAATCCTCCACTTAGGTCCACAATTGAGCTCAAAATTTTCACTGCTCATGAAAGCAGTTGTTAAGTGAGATGTGCCCCATTTTGCAATTTTTTTTTTTGCCATGGTTCTTTAGTGAATTGCTACAGTTGTTCAGGGAATCATGTCATCGTTAAGTGAATTGACATTTCCCCATTAACTGTCAGAAGGTCCCTAAGAATGTTGCAAATGATAATCCTAGGACACTGGAATTCTGCAACTCTCATAAATACATACTGTTTGCCAAACATCCAAAGTTTGATCGTGTGACTGTGGGGATGCTGCAATGGTCATAAGTGTGAGAAATGGTCATAAGCAGTGGTGGGATTCAAAAAATTTTACTACCAGTTCTGTGGCTGTGGCTTGGTGGGCGTGGCAGTGGAAGGATACTGCAAAATCTCCATTCCCTCTCCATTCCTGGAGGAAGGTTACTGCAAAATCCCCATTCCCTCCCCACCCCACTAACCTGCTTTCCATCTCCGTTCTCCTGTGCAGGGCAACAAAAGGAGACCCAGCTGGGACTCTGGAGCAAGAGAATAAATGGGGACAGGGCCAGTCAGAGGTGGTATTGGACAGTTCTCCAAACTAATCAAAATTTCCTCTACTGGTTCTCCAGAACTGGTCAGAACCTGCTAAATACCACCTCTGGTCACATATTTTCAGTGCCATTGTAACTTTGAATGGTCAATAAATGAATGGTTGTAAGATGTACAACATGTATCATACTGTGCTATTGAAGTGCTCTCTGTAGGACTTGAATGCTAATTGGCAATGTGGACATGATCGGGAATTCAAGAAATTAATGCAAAGCTTAAGAGACAAGTGGGAGCACTGGACAGATCTGGTTTGGAAGGTAAGCACAGTTGGGCCTTAATATTTCAGTGAGAGATAGCCTGGGAATATTGCAGCTGGGAAGTTAGAAATGCATCTTGGAAAGTGACAATGGTAGCAACCACTACAATAGTGTCAAGAGAGTTGAATGGGTGTATCCATGAAAACATAAACTGCCAAGCTTAACCCAGGGGATTAGTTTCTTGCAGATGTTTCATTACCAAACCTGATGCTAATATGATGATGATACCTAGTTTGGTAATAAAATGTCAGCAAGAAAACCACCAAACTCAGAGAGTACCAAGGACCGCATTCTGAGCTGTAAATATTTATTTATTTATTAATGGTTTAAAAACTGCCTTTGATGTGGGAAATGGGGTTTCAAATCCCATGTAGTCCTTATAGGTATGCTGGGAGAGTAGCTCCAATAGATCCCGGGAACATCAGAGCTCTCTGTGCAGGAAGCTCTAGGAAGAGCTATGTTCCTGTGCAGAATTGCAAACTCCCAAAGATCCGAGATTGAGGAAGGCACACACCACCTACAGGCATGGATTTGCTTTAAAATATAGAATAGAATAGAATAGAATAGAATAGAATAGAATAGAATAGAATAGAATAGAATAGAATAGAATAATTGGAAGGGACTTTGGAGGTCTTCTAGTCCAGCCCTCTGCCTACACAGAAAACCTGACACCACTTCAGACAAATGGTTATCCAATATCTTTTTGTGATATCCAACACAAACTTCCAGTGTTGGAGCATTCACAACTTCTGGAGGCAAGTTGTTCCACTGATTAATTGTTCTAACTGTTAGGATGTCAGGAAATCTTGGCTGATTTCCTGACATCCTAACAGTTAGAACAATTAATCAGTGGAACAACTTGCCTCCAAGCAACCCTCCACAAGGGCTGCCTCGGTGAAATGCTCTCTAATGATTTCTTTATTCCTTATTATTATCTGCAATTCACTACTGATTTCATACTCACAAGACCATCTGCTAAGAATTAGGCAATGTTTCCTTAAGGAGCAGCTTTCTGATTCCCCACCTGTCTTTGCAAAAGCGGAGGAGATTCTAACCAATTCCCCAGTGCTATGGATTACAACAAAGAAAGCAAAGAAGCGACCATGCCAGAAGAGGAGACGAGGTAAATGAGTGGGAATTTTCAACAGACTAAGGAATAGGGGGGAAAAAACTCCTCTCCCTTCAATCTTTCTGACTAATTTACGCTCACTGGCTCACAGATACTGTAACATCATATGTTAGCTTCTGCGAAGACTTATGTGTACCAACAAGGAACCTGCAAATATATAGTAACAATAAACCTTGGGTTTCACTCAGCTTAAACTTCACGCAGCTATGTCATTCGAAAAGAGGAAGCCTACGGAAAAGGTGACAGAATGGACTGTGCAACCAGGCCAGAAATAATTAAAAGAAGATTCCAGAACAGCAAAAGAAGCTACAACGAAAAGGTTAAAGAATTCACTTCTCAACAAATGAACCAGCAACATGTGGAAAACTCTAAAAACATCACTGGCTCAGCAGAGCTTCAGCAGAAGGAAATCGAACACTAGCAGATGACCTGAATATGTTTTTAGTGAGTTTGAAAAGAAACTACAGCCACCTGTCTCCACAACCCACATCTCAAACACCACCAACAACAGCCAAGCCTCCTACAACTGGACCCAATCCCCTGGGCTCACAACTTATACTATGATGTACGGTATTGCGAGCACGACCATGCGAAAAGTGAACGGCATGAAGCGGTAGAGAAGGTCGCCAGTAGATAACTACATAGTCCTGGGATACTCCCGAATGAGTTCACTTTAAATGCGGATTGAGCAAAGCTGCCCCCGTCTCCGCGGCGATTTAGAGACTA
>BHFT01047854.1:0-21161 GCA_004320025.1 Laticauda laticaudata | reverse complement strand
AAAGGTGCAACTGCTCTGCGGCACCTGGCCTCTTGAAACCACATTAACAGAAACATCAGTATGGCATGGGAGTCGGTGCCACACAAAAACCATCACCAAAGTGGTCATCAGTGCGTGCAGGCCATCATGCAAAGAATATGTGGAAGGAGCTCCTCAAGTGCCCACCCACTGAACAAGCTGGAGGAAACTTGCAGAAGAGTGGTTCAGAGGTGGACTATTCCCCACACGTTGGAGCCCATAATGGGAAACATGTGGCCTTGCAAAGCCTCACAACGTCATCACTGGCCTCTCTTGCCAGATCCAGGACCCCCTTACCCAATGACACACAAGATGTACCACTACTTCATCATTGGTGATGACGCCTTCTCTCCCAAATACAGATAACTCAATCGACATCATACAATGTAGAGAGAATCCGTACAGGCCCTGTACAGCAGAGAATACTAACTGAGAAGAGCAGCCGAGAGATCACAAACTACAGCTCCAGGCAAACGGGGAACGCCTTTGGCATCACCACGCTGAGCCAACAGATATACAGATAAATATAACATAACCACCAATGCAGATGACCAAAACTACTGAGGGACATCGTGGAAAATTAGTTGACAATCAACCTGCACAACTACTCCACAGCCACACCACCGTAATGTGGAGACCATCAATAATAGAGAATGGGGACATGGAGCCTGGTGAATGAGGCAAGGATGAAACCTGACAGACACTGGGGATGTACAAGGCTCCAACAGAGCTTCACGTGATGGGAAGAAGCAGTGCAGCTACTGAGAAACTGGTGCAACTCCCCAGCTGAGCAGTGGAGTGGCAAGACAGGATGACAGATGATTAATGGGTGCTTCCTTGAGCCTGTCGCATAACACTGATGAGTTTGTGCCATATCTTGATGGTCCTACAACTGAATAGGGCATAAAAAAAAGGTTTGTTTATTTTAAATGTGTTATTCACATGACATAAATTGTTTTTGATAATAAAGGTCCATATGTGGTGGCAGCTGGGATGGGGACCATACAGTCCACTATGCCTGCACTGGAGGTTTATCTATCCACAACTCTCCTTATCTATCCCACAAGCATGCAAAGGCTTAACCATTTGTAAAAGTTTTTCACCAGAGTTGCTTAAGAAAGATAACACTTTATTAAATGTCTTGGTGACTTTATGAGTGTTAATAAATAGACGAAAATGAACCAAAAGTGTCTTAAGCAAGATAAACTGGAAGAAGTACAACTCAGTCTCTGACACTATTCTCAGTCGCTAGTCAATTGCCATGGTTCAGCTGTGTAAGGCGGGCAGGGACGTGTGGAGGTGGTTGAGTGCTGGTCTGAGGCACCATTGGGGTGCTTGGCCCCGAGGGTACAACAGGGATGGTGTGTGTTCAGGAGCTATCCGAGAGCTGACTCAGTCCGCGTGAGGTTGAGAGGCCCTTCATGCAGGACTTGAGATATCAGGCCCAATACTGATGACAGATTGTCCGTTGGAGCGCTGCTTGGAAATGCTCTGGGGGGTGTGCGAGGAGGCGTGTAGGACTGTGCGTGTGATGGCGGTGAGACTGTGGCGGTGACGCCTGGGAAGTTGTGGCTTTGCTGTCGGCGAGGGTCGCTGGTGAGTCGTGGGGCGGTGGAGCTGGGTAGTAAGCTGTGTGAGAGGCGGTGGAAGGCGCGTGAGGCAGGTGACGTGGGTGAGACGAGGAGCGACTGACAGTGGCTGTCAGCTAGCCGCTTGGAGGTTGGTGCAGAAGAGTGTGATCTTCTGCTTCATCACTTGGTACTGGGCCTCAGGCAGGTCCCTGAGGTGTGGCTCCACGTAGGTGAGATGTGTGGGCAGGCCAATGCCTCTGTCAGTGAGTAGCTGAGAGGAGAGTTCGTGTGCTGGTCTTCATTGTGTCCCTGATCTCCAACAGGACACTGTGGGTTCTGGCCCTCCAGTCTGCCTCTCTGCCTGCATCCCTGTGGAGCTGGGGGGTGGGTGTGGGTTGGCCTCTGTGGCTGCTGCTTCTCCCCATTTGTGACAGGGGATCCTCAGGCTGCATGGGAGTTCAGTTGTCGTTGCCCTGGGGGCCTCTGAAGACACCTGCCTGGACAGGCTCCCTGGTCTGGAAGAAGAGCTGGCTGTCTGTGGTCGCTGAGAGAGAGGGTGTCAGAGGGGCTGCTCCTCATGGTGGAGATCTCACCCTCCAGGAACTGCACTTGGCCATGACATTCACTCCCGGTCAGTGAGCTTGACAGCGGCCCGCCGGATTTTTGAGTTGTATCTTTGCCATAACCAGGTGTGCATTGCTTCCACCATTCCAGGAGTACATTGCAGTGTACCCAGGCTCTCTGCCTTGTCTGTCCAAGCTGCCTGCTCTTCTTGGTGGATAGCGTCTGTGCCCTTTGTTCCCAGAGGTGCTCATTCTCCCTAAGCCATTCCAGCACCTCATCCTCATACTCCTCAGAAACAGTGTACTGTTTCTCTCTCCCCTTCTGCTTCCTTGTCTCTTCCTCCCTCTGGAAGGCTTCAGCAGCCCTTCAGGTGCTTTAGCAGCAGGCCTTCTGGGGCTCAGCCTTCAGGGGCTTGAGCAGCAGGGCCTTCAGCAGCACTTGAGGGGCGTTGAGGCCTTGGGGCTGTCCCACAGCAGCAGGCACAGCGAGTTCAGAGTCAGTGCCAGGGGGTGGGATGCTGGTTCTGTACTCTCTTGCCAGAGTTGGAACAAGTAGGCACAGGTTCCTCTTCTTCCCTGCTGACGAACCATGGTGTTCCTGCTAGATGTATGTGGCAGCACGTGCTTTCCTGAATGCTGTCTGCGATGCATGCTGCATGCTTTATAATCCGCGGATCTGACGGCAATTCAATACTCCCGCCATGCGCAGTGAAAGCTTTGCATCCAATATACATCTGCGTGGCATCCACTTGGTTTCCTATAGCGCGTCATGACATCCTTCGGATATGTCATCTGCTTCCATCCGCTGTCATCCACTAGGCTTCCTATGAACATCCACTTAACATCCCCGCCTACGTACTACCCACGTCGCGTCCTTTTCAATTTTTTTCTGTTCTGTTTATGCAAATTTTCACCACTTTTTGGAGCGATGACAACGGATTGAACCACCCCCAAAATTTTGCTCGTCCGCATATGTCCTTTACCGATAGTTTTGCATCCGTTGGCCAGTGGGACCTAGCTTTACGAGCTTGACTATTCATCTTGTATTTTATTTTCTGTTTCTTTTTGCCAGTATGTAAGACAGAGCATTTATTTGTTGAGATTTGAAATTGCCATTTTTTTGACCATTCCTGATACATAGTCAAGATCTTTTTGAAGGGCAGCAGTATTATCTGTTTGCTCTTAATATGATCACAGAGGTCATTTATGTAGTGTATTAAGAGAGTTGGTCCTAAAACACTGCCTTGGGGGGAACACCACTATTGACAGGTACAGAATTTGATAGGACACTCCCAATTTTGACCATTTATTGTCTTTTATATTGATTTATAAAATTTATATATTTCTTTGTTGATTTGTAGTAAGAGTAAGATGCAATGGTAAACGAATAAGTAAAGACATATTCTGAAAAATGTGAGGAGATGCAAAAGATGTCTTGATGTTGGTAACAATATATAAAGTTTTATTTTATGTTTTTAAAATTTGGAAACTTAATAAAATTTATATTTTTTTAAAAAAGAAGTGCCGATTGCTGTTTGCACTGCTACATTTTGAACCAGCTATAAACAGGAGGGGGGAAGCATTGAATCCTGATTATCAACAAATGTGGGGCTCTGGACATGATTTCCCAATTAAAACCCCTGGAATTAATCACTGAAGAAGAAGGGGAACTACTGTAACAAAGTGCTTTCTACATCCAAGCCCCATTAAAAAAAAGAATGGCATACTCAATTGTACTGAAAGCTGCTGAGAGATCAAGGAGTATAGGCAGGGATGGGCTTCTGGGGGTTCTCAGGGTTCGGGAGAGCTCCTAGCTAAGATTCTGTGCAGTTCAGAGAACCCCCAAATCCCATTCCTGGCTGGGTCTGCCAAGTGCCCCTCCCCTCACAGAGGTCCCCATGCAGCCCGTTTTGGATGCAGGTAAGTGCAAGGCATGCGCAGCGGCTCAGGGTGAGCAAAAATGGGCCTTCTGGAAGTTCAGGAAGGCGAGAAATGGATCCATTTCCAGCTTCCGGAGAACCTCTGGAGCCCAGGGAGACCATTTTTGCCCTCCCAGAGGCTTGAGGAAAGCCTCTGGAGCCTAGGAGGCAAAAACACCCCCCCCATGGTGCAGGAGGTTGAGTAGGCCACGCCCACCATGGTCATGCCCACCAAGCAACCAGGCAGAGAACTCTCTGCTAAAATATTTGAAGCCCACCCCTGAGCATAGGGATAGATGCTCTATCCTAAAATCCAGCTCTGAGGCTGACCTTCAGTGGTGCTAGCTCCTGCTAGAAGTAGTAAGTAAGTGTTTTTAACTAGAAGCTATAAGTAGAAATTAACATTATAACAAGCTTACCATTAAATATATTGCTGTAGTTCTGAACAAAGGAAACCAACTCTAGTAATTACAGCCTTTGACAATATTATAAAGTCTAGCTTATTAATTTATAGGGAATAAGTATTTAATATTATTACATATTTGTAATTAATGATGAAGTCATTTGCTTGTGATCTACTCAAATACCATATTCCTGATGTGTTATTTCAGCAGCTCTGTTTTGTTTGCCAAAGCTCTATTAGATTTATTAAAATATTTGGCATCTTTTTCTGAGAAGAAAATTCACAATTTCTCCACAATTTTGTGTTAGCTATAATTTATTCTCCATCAATATAAATATTCAAATAACTTTAATTCTGCTTCAGTAAAATGCTGAATATAAATTGCCCATACAATGAAACAAGAAGATCTCTAGGTCTACTTTTCTGTTTGCCCTCTCTGTGAAGTGTGATGGTTATTATCATTATCGTTCTTGAAATCAAGGTAATATTTTGAAGTATTCAAGCCAATAATTATATTTTGGCAGTTCATTTGGAGGCCGGGCACGATAGTAATAAAGAACAATTGAGCAAGAATGGAGATGGAGAAGGAAAGGAAATAGTGAAGTGTTTTATCCAGGACATAATGAATATGGATGATGGTATCACACATATTTGGAACAGAACACTAGTTCTTTTTGATATACTGCGATGACAGATAGCTTTCTTTAGCTTGGATGTAAGTAGGAAAGGCAGATCCAGCTCAAGTTTTCTAGCTGGCTGGCAGGCTCAAATGAACCAGAACACAATATGAAATCAGCCACATTATGCTAAGGACAGCTGTGGGATGTGTTGTCATGCATTTGGGGAGATTGTTGTCATGCAGCTCAGTCTTTATCATAGTTGATAGATAGGCCTTCCAGCTTGGAAAGAAGCTGAATGAAAAAAAAACAAAAAAAAACCAACAGCTCATTTTTGTGAACTGAGAAAAGATGTTAGTTTATAACAGACACCCAGTCTTGGGAGAGAATAGCTGAGAAACACAGGGCTTGGGAATTCATTTTCATTTGGAATGGTGGGTGATCAAAAGAACGTAGCTGCATATTTCTTTTTATGTTTGTTCTTTCGTTTCATTTTTTGGTAAAGAATGTGAAGACATTTACACCAGCAGAAAAGTGTAATTATTGTATTTTATAAATTATTTATAAATTATAAATCATTATCAATGATTGACATATTGGTACTTTATATGTAATTTTTTCTCCCACTTTTTATATTGTTTTATAATAAAGAAATATGACTTCTGTGAAAAAAATGGACACATGGACAGCATCCTCTCTCCTGGGTTCCAAAAATCCCTTAAAACTTGGCTTTGTTCTCAAGCCTGGGATCAATGTATTATGGAGGAGGCTTTTTCTTGCTCCTAGTCCAGATATTTTTTCATTTTGTTTATATTTTCAATAGTATTTTGCAAGTTACTAAGAATCCACTGGAATGAGTAGCTACATTAAATTGAAGTACAATGCTACTAATAATAATACTAGTAGTAATATGGGCCTTAAGTGTAATCCAAAAACATCTTAAGTTAATACCACTTGGATACCATCAGCACTGACAAAATCATTATCAATCAATTTGTAAAAGGATGATTTACTGGGAATGTCTTATAGGTTGTGATGTTATCTTTAATACCATGAAACAACATCTGCCAATCCAAGATGCTTGGGAAGCATTCATAGGTGGACAAAATGCCATATCCAGTCTATAACAACAATGATAGCATTAGACTCTTTGCCATATTATTTGATGTTATTATAATATAATAGCATCAAATGTTATTTCTAGTGGAATAGGAATATCATAAATGTTGTAGAAAGATCAGTGGCATAATAGAAGACTTAGTTGCTGGTCAATGGTGACAGACTAAGTGAGGTTTATATCAAGAGAGGATTCTTTCAAGGAGAATCACTATCACTAGTACTGTTTGTTATTACTCTGATTCCTCTGTCAAAAATACTGAATAAATCAGACTGTGGTTATAAAATTCAAAACATCTGCAAAGCTATACTACTTCTTTTACATGAGTGATCTGAAACTGTATGGAAAAACAATGTCTAAAATATCATTTCCATTCAGCATTATCCATATACAAAGTGAAGATATTGTAAGTGAGTTTGGTTTGGACAAATGTGCCACCCTGATCATCAACAGGGAAAAGTAAGTAAAATCAAAAGAATCAAGATGTCCTACAGAAATAACATCAAGCTTCTGGATGAAAAAAAGTCACCACATATCTGGGCATTCTTCAAGCTAACAACTTCAAGAATACTGAAGTAAAGGAAAAAGTTAGAAGTGAGAGAGAAAAAAAATCTTAAAGTCCAAAGTCAGTGAAGGAAATACAATCTTAAAGTCCAAACTCAGTGAAGGAAATACAATCAATGCAATTAACATCTGGACAATTCTCATCATTAGATACACAACTTGAATAATGGTCTGGACTCAAGCAGACCTAAAAGGTCTGAATAGGAAGACCCAAAAAATATTGACAATAAATCATGCCATTCTTCCATGCAATGAAGTCAAGAGACTCTATTTACCAAAGAATATAGGCGGACATGGAAAGTTGCAATGCGCCAGAAAGCTGAAGAAGAAGAAAAAAAATTCAATCATTGAAAGATACCTGAAGGACAATAAAGAAGATGCACTATACACTATGAAGACTTACTGAATGCCAGAAAGAACAAACTGGTATACAAGAAAGATCAAATGAAGGCTAGAAAAGAGACATAGTAAATGTATTAATGGTCAGCACATTAAAAAAAGCTATCAGACAAAACAGATACCAACAAGATTTTGAAAAGCTAAGAGCAGGCAGTATAAAGAGACAGAAAGGCTAATTCTGGGTACATAAGGCTGAGCCTTAAAGACAAATGTATACAAAGCCAGAATTGAGAAAAGTCCAGCAGACAACAAATGCTATCTCTAAAGAAGCTGAAGAAACAGTGAATCATCTAGCAATAGCAATAGCAACAGTAGTTAGCTGCCACAAGAACATCCCACAGACTGACTATAAATAACAAATGAAAAAGCAGTAGAAGGGATGCATTGGAATATGTGCAGGAAATTCCATTTGGCTGCAAGCAAGAACTGGTGAGACCACAAAACAGACAAAGTAATAGAAAATGAAGAAGCTAAAGTGTTCTGGGAATTTAGAATTCAAACAGTTGAGCATCTTCAGCATAATACTCCAGACTTAACAATTGATAATGAAGACATAAATGACTGGATAATGGATGTGGCAGAACCTGGAGATAGAAGAATAGAAGAGAAAGAACTGGAGAAAATAATAAAATTAAAAAAGTTCTACAAATAAATGTAGCCTGTGAAAAAAATAAAATAAAGATAGCAGCAATAGTTACATCTGCCTTCGGTACAATCCTAAAACATCTGGGACACCACTTGACTATCATTGGCATTGACAAAATCATCACCAATCAATTGTAAAAACAATATCTAGTACATAACAGCCCAAACTCTTGATAAGACAAAAGTCTGGATGGTATTGCAGTACATAGAGACTGTCGTAAACAGAAAGAAAAAGAACTGGAGAAAATCACAAGACTTGCGAATAGAAGTAGAATCACTTTGGCAAAAGAAAGCAAAGACAGTAGCAATAGTAACATGTGCCTTGGGTGCAATACCCAAATAATTAGAGCACCACTTGAATACCATCAGCATAGATAAAATCACCATTGGTCAATGGAAAAGGAAGTTTTACTTGGAAGTTAAATATCAGCCAGTCATGCGCGGTGGCAGCAAAAAAAGCTACTGCAATCCTAAGTTGCATAACAGAGGAATACAATCAAGAACAAGGGAGGTATTAATACCACTCTATGAAGCCTTAGAAGATGTTACCTAGAATACTGCATCCAGTTTTGGTCGCCACACTGTAAAAATGATGTTGAGACTCTAGAAAAAGTGCAGAGAAGAGCAAACAAGATGATCAGGAGACTGCAGACAAAAACATACAAAGAATGGTTACAGGAACTGGGCATGGCTAGTCTAGTGAAGAGAAGGACCAGGGGAGACTTGATAGCAGTATTCCAATATTTGAGGGGCTGCCACAGAGTGGAAGGGGTCAAGCTATTTTCCAAGGCACCTGAATGCCAGACAATGGATGGAAGCTGATCAAAGAGAAATTCAACCTAGAAATAAGGAGAAATTTTCTGACACTGAGAACAATCAACCAATGGAACAGCTTGCCTTCGGAGGTTGTGGGAGCTTCATCATTGGAGACTTTCAAGAAGAGATTGGACTGCCCTTTGTGAGAAATGGTGTAGGGTGTCATGAGGTGCTCCATTGAAAATCCAAGAAAGAAATACTAATACTCTTTAAGTTAGAGAAAAGATATCTTTTACTGAAAATGAAGTGGTAGCAACCAAAGAATTCTGAATCTGAGAAACGAATTAGGCCGCGCAAATCACATTACAAAGTGATGGAAAATGTTCCACCCACCAATAGTTCAGATGAAGACTTCCAATTAGAAATTGTGAATATGATCATCGTGGGCATCTTCAGCGTGATGATGAGGCTCTGTCCGTCTGACGCTTGGCATATTTTGATAACGGGTTGCAGTTGCTCAGAGAAAAGAAAGCTAAGGAGAAATAAAAACCTAACTCTGAATGTATGCTACCCCCTCCCCATTTACACAACAGAAAAATGTAAGCACCCTACAAGCACCTTCACAGACTCATCGCCTCTCCCCCCCCGTTTTTTTTGACAGCCGAAAGATGGAAAGGCGATAGCAGAGATCTTGAAGGCTGACATTGGCCTCTTAGAACAAGAAAACCGTCAGTCCCTAAAAAGAAGAGAGGAAAAAAAATATAAAGACAATAAATTACTCATTGGACAATTACAAATGAATACACTCTAGGGTTTTTATCATGTCTTGGTAAAAATACTTTGATCAATTAAGGGGCTTTAACGTTGTTTTCGTTAACCATTTGACTTGTGAAGAAGGTAAATGTTCCAGCTTAAAAGATACTGGAGTGACCCCTCCATTTGCCGAGAGTCAAGAATTTATTTAACTTCAAAATGTTGTTCGCTACCTCATCAGTATTGTAATGGAGGGTCAGCCTGGATGGATCTTAAATCAGAAAGTATGTTCAGGTTTTTAACAAACTAACATGGAAAACTGGTGAATAATCGAAGGAGTTTTCGGTAAGTTCAGCTGGACCTCGTTACAGGATTTCTATAATCCTTCAATCATGAAAGGACCAACATATTAGGACAAGCTTCTTCGATTTTTTGAGTGGTTTGCAGGTATCTGGGTGGACAGGAAAACTTTGTTGCCTATTTTATATATAATCTCGTGGGAATGCCTTTTCTTGTCTGAAACTTCTTATGAGCTTGTTTGGGCCTCATCTAATTGCTTTACATGTTACTGGCCAAGTTAAGTTGGAAGTTGAGTTATCCATTCATCAACGAATGGATGTTAGGCTTTCACGAGGAAGTTCAGGTATGGGTAAAAATCTTGTCCAGAAGGTACGTTAATGGAGTAAATCCAGTACTACTATGTACGGAGTTGTTATAATGCTACTTCAGCAAATGATAGTAGTTCGAACCAGTTATGCTGTGATAATTTATATAACATCTAAGATACTGTTCTAACACCTGCGTTAGTTCTCATCAAGGCCCTAGGTTGGTTTGTTGGGTGTGTGGGGTGGAGCTTAAGCCCTGAGCGGAGCCTATCAACTTCAGGAACTCTTTACAAAATTTGAAGTAAATTGGACGCCCTCTGTCAAAGATTAATGCATTCGCGGGAATGCATGGTAACCTAAGATCACATGGTAAATAAACAGTTTAGCCAGTGTCTATAGCAGAGGAATTTGGAACATGTTTATCGCAATGTACTCTGTTTGGAAAACAAATGCGGTTAGCCACCAAAATACCATGTTTCCACTGCCTTTCGGGTAGTTCTACCCCTAAAGTCCAATAGAGATTTTCCTTCCGGGGCTGTTGGTCCTAGCTACATTTTGTAACAACCCCTGTGGCTTACCATGGGGGGGGGAGGTCTCCTTTGCTGAAGCAACAAATGGGACAGCTAGCTACATAGCTTCAATTGTCCTTCTTCAAAGTAGGCCGACCAGAATTGGCTCCTTTTTAAACCAGGTGTAAATTTTCCAAATTCAAAAGTGACCGCTGCTTCTAAAATCATGAGCTTGTTGTAGTATTTGGCCCCTCAGCACCTGTGGCTAGCATACAACTTGGTCCCCACCCAACCAAACCATCTCCATAACTGTATAGTGTGTCGATGAGCCAGGAACCAATCATGAAATTTTAGGGCTTCTTTTAAGATTGCGGTTAAGTCACTCTCGATAAATGCTAGCTTCTTCGTCTCTTCTTTGCCTCGGTGGTGATCAATTGGGTGGCTTAGATGCTTGGTCGAAACAATTGGGTTATCACTTCCTGGCAAAAGCTATTATATTGGGGTAGTCTAGAGAGAGCATCGCCATGAAATTCTTCCCCCCTGGAATTACTTCAGTGAGAAATTGAACCGCTTGAAATACTGGGTCCAGCGGACTTGTTTAGGGAACAGCTTTCAAGGTGTTTTTAAGGCTTCCAAATTTTTATGATCAGTCCATACCTCAAATGGATGTTTTTGCTCTTCTCCAGGAAATGTCTCCAGGTCAGTAAGGCCCAACGAACTGCAAAAGCTTCTTTTTTCCAGATGGCCCATCTTCTCTCGTTTCAGACAGTTTACGGGAGGTATATCGACAAGGCTGTAAGGGTGCTTTTTGTCGTTGATTTGAAGTAACACCGCTCTAATGGGCCACATCCACTCTGCATCAGTCTTGGATCATGAAGGGAGCCTCCATGTCCGGTGCTTTATCACTGTTTTCTGCAGCAAACAGTCGTTTTAGCTTTTCAAAGCTGCTTGGCACTCCATGGAAGGCTTGCTAGACCTTGGCTTCATCTCTCCTTTAGTTTTTAAGAGATTTGTGATGGCATTGCTATCTTAGCGAAACATTGCCGGTAAAAAATTTGCAAATCCCAAGAGCTCTGAAGTTGTTTTTGGTATGTGCGGGGGCCCATTCCAATACGGCACACACTTCAATAGGATCCATTTCTATGCCCTCAGATGAAAGGATGGACCCCCAAATTGTCAATTTTCTCCTTGATGAAATTCACACTTGGACAGTTTAGCATACAACTTACCGGCACACAGTATTCTGTAGAACGCGACCGCACCAGTTTTCACATGTTCATCCAGAGTTTCCGTGTAGATAAGGATGTCATCAAGGTAAACCAAGACACCCCCTGTATAAATGTTCATGTAAACACCTGATTGATCATCTGCATGAATACAGCTGGGACCCCTTGTAGGCCAAAAAGGAAGAACATTGAATTGGAAGCAATGCATCGGGCAGTTAAACAGTCTTCCACTCATCCCATTCCTTAATTCAAACTCAGTAGTATGCTTCTCTCAAATCCAACTTCGTAAAAAATCTTTCCCTTGGCTAGGTGGGCCAGCATGTCCCTTCATTCAAAGGAGAGGGGGTACACGTTTTCCACAGAAATGGCGTTCAAATTTCTGTAAATCCACCACCAAGCGTTTGGAGCCATCTTTCTTTTCATGGACACCCCAGGGGCCACTACCTGGTGCCTAGCAGGTTGGATGAAACCATGTTCCAGATTGTTTATCTATAAACAATCTTAGTCCTCTAATTCTCATGAGGGGATTTATTGAGTATAACTTCGGTTTCGGGAGCTTCACCCCAGGTAAAATTTCAATAACACAATCTGTTGACCGTGAGGCGGGAGCTCATCCGAGGGCCTTTTCACTGAATACTTCCTTTAAATCCCAATATTCTTTGGAATTTTCTCCTCCCCTTTCAAGGATTCAGTACCTGTAGAAGCTATTTCAATCGGATTCTGAAGCTTCGGCTGAGATCGCCCTTCTTTTCCGGTCGCTGATTGGTGCTGCGTATACGCAACGACCCCTTTCTCCAGTTAACCTGGGGGTTCCATTTCCAGAGGCAGGGTAAATGCCCAGTATAACGGTTGCTTCACCCCAGGGGCCACAATAAAGCGCAGAGTCTCATTATGCTCTCCCATAGTCATTTCCACAGGTTCCATGATACTTGCAGGGCACCCCCAGCCCCTGATCCATCTAATTGGCAAAAGGCAATGGGCATTTTTAAAGGTTTTAGTTTTAAGCCCATTTTCTCCACTACTCCGTGTTGATAACACACCTTGTGCACCCAGAGTCTGGCGGAGCTAGCAATTTCCCCTTTCACCCTGAAGTGGGTACCCTCAACCTCACTGGAATGGTCATAGGGCCCTCGTTTGGACTTACCAGGAAGTCGTCTTCTGAGTCATAATCGCACTCTTCAGGGTTAGTGGGGGTTTCCGACACCTCTCCCACTGGAGGGGTGACCTCTGCCACTTCTTTCGTCTTTTTGCACCACTTTGCGAGACTTCGCTGAGGATTTTTCAGGTTTCTTCCCTCCTTTTGGCACCCCTGGTTCCAGCTTGACTTTGCAGTTCACAGCCCGGTGACCTTCCTTCCCACATCGGAAACAGGGTAGGGGGTTGGGTCTTGCTGTCACTCCTCCTTCTGAGGTTTGAACTCTTGAGGACATGGGGGGAAAACGCTTGCTCTACCCAGACCTCCCCCGCCATCTCTGGTACACATTCTTCGTTTAATCCACCTTTAATGCTTCTATCAGGGCTCCTGGGACCAGCCTCGGATATGACCGGTTAACTGTCTAAATTCTTGGGTGTAGTCAGCCACGGCCCTCCGCCCCTGATTTATGGTCTTCATCCTGATCCAGGCCTTGCGCTTTGCCAATGGTCTGAAGAGTCCTACCTAGCCCGCAGCAACAGTCATGAACAGGGTTATAATATCTCCAACTGGGGAGCATTATCATTATGCAAGGTCACGATCGACTCTGCAGCTGTTCCCTTCCAGAGCCCTGGTAACATATCTCACTTTGGCTGCTTCTGAGGAAAAATCCTCCCCGCATTCTTCCATATAGCTCCAAACTTGGCTAGAAAAACCCCAAGGTTTTGGATTTCCCCCGTATTTTACTTCTAACAGAGGCAACTTAGGAGGCTCTACGCCTTCTAGGAATTACACCTCCCACTGGGCCCCCTGGGACTGCTGCTGGCTCAGGTTGATTTATGGGAGAGGGGGCTACTCTGCTTCTCTAGCTGGGGCTACTCCCCTTCCCCTTCATCCTTTGTGTGCAGCTTGGGGTTGTTTCAAAGGCTTCATTAAGGAGTCTCCTGGCTTGATCTAGTAAAGTTCTCTCTTTCCTCTCTTGCCATGGCTCCTCTTTTCCACGCCGGTGGGGGGTTGGATCCCGGGCGGGGTGTCCTTCTCCGAATCTTTCCAGCCAACCCCCACTGACCATCTGGGCTTCACAGCTGGATTCCTCTTCCAGATTGAGCTCTGCTATGATTCGACTTCCTGTACCAGCAAAGAATCTTGCCCTCCAATGGCTCCAGATCTTCCTGATCACTAGTTGAAGATGACAATGATGTTCAGGCCCCCTTGGAAGAAAATTGGTTGTTTTTCAGGTGATGATGAGGCCCTCTGTCCGTTGACTTTGGCATATTTTTGATAATGGGTTGCAGTTGCACAGAGAAAAAAAAGTAAGCGAGAAATAGAAACCTAACTCTGATGTATGCTCCCTCCTCCCCATTTTCACAACAGAAAAATGTAACACCTCCAGCAACACTGCCCAGACTCATCCCCTCCTCCCCCCCCCCTGATTTCTTATGACAGCCGATTAAGATGGAAAGCCCCCCCCCCCCCGTTTCTTATGACAGCCGAAAGATGGAAAGCGATAGTAGAAGATCTTGAAGGTTGACATAGGGTCTCCTACTTGAGTGGAGGACTTGATGACCTACAATTCAAGATTTCCTCTTACTCTATTAATCTGTAAGAAGTCCTTATTGTATATTCCATGATGATACCTTTACACAATTAACAGCATCTGCTAACCCCTGGGTAAATCTGCAAAAAACAAAGCAAATTAAATTATTATTACTTTTACTATTTTTACTTTTAGTATTCCATCCCTTTCATTTGCTGTTGTTCTAACCACATATTTAACAATATATAGTTGCTGATACTACTATACTAATAGATCCCAGAGCAACGTGCCTGTGTCAGATATTTCTGATTTATTATTTTAATATTAGCATGGATAGTGTTGGCTTATAAATTAGGCACATCAGTTATTATGGCTAGACAGGGATTCCAAATTAAAGTATTTTGAAAACAGAAATTCCCAATGCCTTTTTGAATTCAGAAGGCCCTTAGCAAAAGGCATGCTTATTTGCCTGGGCCCCAAAGAATTGCTTTAGGTAAATTTTAACTTTTGCAGTTTTGATATTTCAGACTCTCATGCTACTACTACAGCTTGAAAGTTCAGCCGGAACATTGAACATACAGCTTTAATGGAAGTATTTTTAGAGACATGTTAATGTTGTAAAATTGCACTTTTAAATCTTTTTCTTAAATCCACTTCCTGCTCTAGTCGCCATTTTGTAAGCTAAAACTCTTCTCCACCCCATACTTTTTAGATTGTAATATAGATGGATAAGAAATTTAGTTCAATTTATCTTTTTCAGTAAGAACACCAGCATTCTACATCAGAAAGGTAGTAACCTCTGTTTGTTTACCCTTTAAAATATCCAGCGGGCAAAATGTAACATTGATGGATGTCTCTCTCTTTCTATAAAGTTTTTTCATTTTTCATAACTGTATGGCAGCTAAAGAAAATCTGATCTTTGTATTTCTAAAAAGAGCTGTAACTCATACATTTGTTTATAAAGATTAGCAAAAGCCCTGTTAAGAAAAATGATCAAATCTAAGAATGTATGAATGAAATGAGTGAGAAAATAAACAAAAGTGAGGAACACTTCCAGAAAGCTGGAAATGGAGATATCACCCAAATGGTTTGCATGTACATAGCCCAATTATCTTCTTCACCTATCCCAACTCCATTGCTATGTAAACATCTCTCACTGGATAACATATTAAAATCTACCACTAGAGATACAACTTATTCATCCCTTGTGAGAATATATATGCACTTTCAGTGATGTAATTGCCATTATATTTAAATGGAATTTTCTGAAATCTCTGGCATTAAGTTTTGATTAAGCTATGATTACTTTTTATGGCTGAGTTGAATATCTCTCTCTCTTGGGACATTTCTGTCCCAACAGATATTTAAATAGTCCTACAATTTAGTATATCAATCAATGCAAAATATTATTTTTACAGTTATTAAATTTGCAAAATTTTCAACTTATAAATAACTGTAAAGACAGCATGTGGTTGATATGTATTAACTAAGGCTACAAATATTTTATCTGAAATATGCATCTAGTTCATGAAAAAAGTGCTTTGAAATCCAGGCTTCAAGACCTGTGAATGAATAGTATGTCAATTTTTACTTTTACATTTCAGGAAATTTATTTAAAACCATATTGTCCAAAATTATCCATTCTGCTTCTTAATTTAGTCATTTTAAACTTGGGTGTCCTGTGGGCATTAAGCTGGAGACTTATTAAGTTCCCCCATCCTACCACAGTTTGAAAGTGAAGGTTCATTCCAGAGGTGGTATTCAGCAGGTTCTGACCAGTTCTGGAGAACCAGTAGCGAAAATTTTGAATAGTTTGGAGAACTGCCAAATATCACCTCTGACTGGAGATTTTATAGTATCTTTCCCCTGCCATGCCCACCAAGCCACACTCACAGAACCAGTAGTAAAAAAAAAATGAATCCCACCACTGGTTCATTCTCTGAGCTTGTGGGTTGGCTTCCAAATGTTTCATTTACCAGGCTAGATAACATCTTCAACAGAGTTTAGAGGAAGTCAGTTTCCTCTGTTTATAAGGGCTTCAAGCTTCAGGTGAGGGTCTGAGGGTCTTGTGACAGGTCTTGTGATGGGTCAGCTGTGAGTCATCAGTGAGTCTTGTGATGGGTTTTGTGATAAGGAGATTACCTCAAGTCAGAGTCATTGAGAAGTGAGCTGCTGGTAGTGTCTGTGTGGTTGGTTGAAGGTTGGTATGCTGTCTCTGGTTGACTGTGTGGTTGATTTGGATTCTGAGGTACAAGTCCCTCACTTGACACACCCACACCTGAAGCCCTTATAAACAGAACACTGACATCTCCTAAACTCCACTGAAGATGTTGTATCCAGTCTGGTAACGAAACTTTGGAAACCAACACACAAGCTCAGAGAATAAACTTTTAACCACATGCTGCACCCGAGCTACAAATATTCGCCATTACCACAGTAATTGTGAATGAATTGCTGCAACAAATTATAAGCCAAAGCCAAACAAACAAAGTATAACAGGGCTGAATGTGATGTATAAATTTACTTTCTGCCAGATAATCACTGTTAGTCAAACATGCAATATTAGATTAAATAATATTATATGCACTGTGACTCTTGCCCTATGGAAGTCAAGTGGGGAGGGTTAACCTTGACAGTTTTCTAAGAGCTTGTGTAGATAAAGTCTTTTGTAGATATTTCTAGAACAACAGTGTTTGCAGTTTTGACTGGGTTAGATATTATTGTATGATTATTATGAGCTATTGTCATCTAAAACATGCTATTCAATTGCATGTTTTATTATGATCTTATTTTATTAACTACCAGCTGTCTTTTATGTAATTATAGTATGTGGTACAAAGAAGTGATAATAACACTGAGATAAGGTGGTAGGACATCTGACAGTGATGGTTGCTTTATGGAATGGGGTGGAAGTTGTCCCAACTTTTCTGCAGAAATAACAGTGGTAGCACAGGAGGTTTCTTTCCTTCTCATATATTTAAGTAATGCCAATAAGATTTACTAGGATCAGAATAAAGAAATCACTGTTTGTTCTTAGAGAATGATGTACATCACACATTCTGTCTTCTTTTATTGCCTGTGGAATTGTTTACAATAGGAAGTGTTAGGTAAGACCTGATTTTTAATGGACAAATGAAGTAGTGAGAAAAATAACTTTTTTAACAGAAATCCTTTAAGACATGAAAAAGCCTTTCAGAGAGCAGTGCTGTTCTTTAAATCATCTCTAGCACATACAATTAAACAAAGATATATTTTTCAGTAAATACTTGTGATCTGCTTCTTCTATTCTAGGCAAAATTAATCATCTCGACTAATTCTCTATTGGCTACAGACCTATTGTTCTAAAAACTTTCAAAGGTGAAAAGAAAACTTGTTGGAAAAGAATGTATTTTTAAAATTATAAAAGAGTTCTTTCCAGAACTAAATTCTTTCCAAAATAATGTCTAATCTAACTTCCTAATGAATTACTGCATTTGGCTATTTATATCAGTATGATTATCGTATTACATTTACATTACATAGTATATTTACATATTTTATAAAAATATCAATAAAACGTAACACTTCAAGATGGACACAGAAATATTGAATGATATATGCTATTTATTTAGTTTTCCAAGATCGGTGTGTTTTTAAGGGGAAAGTAATCAGACAATTTTTTTGTACATTTTAAGAATATTATTCATCATACTGACAGTTAACTGATAGAATTATTACCAATCTATGTAGACTGAAATATATAAATATACATAAAATATAACAGAAGAAGTGAAAGGCTATATAATAAAGTAGACTATGAACTTTGAGCATAATGTATTGAGAGAACAATAGGAAAATATGTGCCTGTAAGAACTAGGTTTTACATTATATTATAACTTAAAAGAGAATTTTTATAAAATGGTGTGCAGTTGGTATATGACTGCAGAAAAATTGAAGTGTGCAAAGGTACTTCAAATCTATGTTAAAAATTGGAAAATATGAAGAGTTATTTTGTTACGTCTGATCGACTTGTAAAAAAGCAGAAAATTCTGGTTCAAATGCAAACAGTAATAAAAAAAATTAAAGGTCAATATTCAACTGAAACTAACTAGACCTTTTCTTGCTGGGACTAAGGAATAAAGAACTTGTGAATTGCTTTTGTGCATGGCAACTGCAGCAAGATTATTCTATGCACAAAGATGGAAAGACTTTGAAATTGAAAGACTTTGAATTTGAAATAATTGAAGAATGGTTTATAGAATGACAGAACATGTTATATTGATTTGTTTAATGAGAGAAAAGAAAATAACTACATTTGTTAGTGATTAGAACCCCTTCATGGATTTTTTGCTGAAAATAAAAAAGGTGATTTATGGTTTGACAATTAGAAGGGTAGATTAAAGAAAGAAGGGGGTTATAATGTAATCTTAGAGAAAGAGAATAAAATTCAAATGAATTTATATCTGCTGTAAAGAAGACTGAAAGTCATTTCTTTATATTTTGTCGTTCTTTTCCTTTTGTTTATTATGCTTATTTTGCTTTCATACCTTTATTCTTTTCTTACCACTTTTACTTTCATTTATTTTCTTTTTCTTTAAATATTTTTAATAGGAGGAAGGAGTATTAGGTATGTTTACTGCCTTGAGTTATTTTTTTTTAAATATTAAAGATGTGATACAAATATATTTAGTAACTAACTTAAGCTAAACATGATTGTTTCATTTTTTCTGTTCAGTTCCTGTGATTAAGTTTTTTGAAATTACATTTGATGTTTAATATTTTGCAGTGTATCTTTAATAAAACATCAGATTGAACAGATCAGTGTAATGAGTTGGATAGGGATATAGGATATTTTTTTTAATCAAAGTTGCTTTCATAAGGAAGGAAAGATTCCCATTACTTTGCTGACAAAATTATTCCATATCCAATGTTAAACATTTCTAAGATTCTAGAATTTATTGGCAAGTAGGAAGAATAGATTCCCTTCCATAGAACAGAATCAGAATAGAGCTGGAAGGGACCTTAAATGTGTGCTAGTCCTACCCCCTGCCCAAGCAGGAGATTATATACCAGTGATGGCTAACCTTTTCTGCACCAAAATGTGTGTGCACATCCCCAAAATGTAACATGCATCAGCCCCCCGTGCATGCATACCTCCCCGCATATGTGCATGCGATTCCCACATGAGCACCCCCCATGTACGCATGATCCTTGGGTGTACCCCACCCCTGCACATATGTGGCAGAGACCCAAAGACCAGCTGGATGGTGGAAGGTGCTCATGCACATGTGTGGCGGAGCTGAGCTGGAGTGACGGCTCATGTGCCCAGAGAGAAGGCTACATGTGCCATAGGTTCACTGTCATGGTTATGTACCATTTCAGACAAGTGACTGTCCAGTCTCTTCTTAAAAGTGATGAAGCACCTACAACATCTGAAAGCAAGCTGTTCCACTGGTTAATTGTCCTCACTGTTAGAAAGTTTCTCCTTAATTCTAGGTTGTTTCTTTCCTTAATTAATTTCCATCCATTGCTTCTTGTCTTGCTCTTTGAAAAATAAATTGATCACCCCCTCTTTGTGGCAGCCTCTCAAATATGGAATGCTGCTATCATGTATTTGATGGACCAATTGGGTTTTAAATTATGTGCTAGTTTCTATCAATTGTTCAGCATTCCTACTATCTTTCATTGTAATTAGGAAATTGCTACTGCTTAATCAAGTTTATAAAAGCATTTCACCAATATTAAGTCATATTTGATATTTTTAAAGTATTATTTGATTTAGACAGAGTTGAAAAGTACCAATTAATTTGAATGTTATGCCATAATGCACTGTCCTCATGCAGTGTGTTTTTTACAATTTATCAGAAACAGACAATAATTGGTCTTTCAAAACAAAGCCAACAAAAAAACCCACTTTAAAACAATAAATTAGGTTGAATGTTTCATTTTCTAATTCTTAATCATTGATACAAATTTTGGGGAAAAGTCTTTATTTTTGTTAGAAGTCCAGCTATTTCACAATATGGAGTTGATTATTTGTTTTTCCAAGCCATATTAAAAATGGAAAAGGGAGAGGAATTAAAAAAAATTGTTTGGAAAAGTGAGAAAACTTTGAGCACAACTTTATTTGTTATACCCTGGATCAAATACCCATCATCATTCTCATCTGCTTGCTATCACAAGAGCTCCAGTATTACATAATGATTACATTTCTGAATATCATATTTCTCTATTTTATGTAATGGTAAATAATAGCTATTTAGATAGATACAGACATTGAGACGTATGTGTATAATATATATTTATGCTCCAAGTTCAGTATTGGAAATATCAAATATAAAATTAACTCGTATAGGAATACCCAAAAGAATTGGCATGAAGGAGGTATATGACTTCTGCAAGCCACAGCTCTTGTTACAAATTTGACAAACCTTTTGGAAACAAATCATAAGAGAAAAGCAATAGACTTCTAACCACTGATGTTATAAGTTTTTGCCTTCCTTGAGAACATAGTGGACACTCTAACATGAGAAATAGATTTGAACACTGGTTTCATAGGGAACACTGTTGCATTTGTCAATTGTTGCCCTAATAGGTAAATGACTAATTTGGGCTGGATTGAAAAGACTTCTATGTGACCTGAGCAGGATACTAAAAGAAAAAAAAGTCTGGGAATGGATCAAGAAAAGATGATTATTGAGCTAGTGCTGGGAAAGAAATGACACAGTGAGACACATCAAGATTGATAGGTCTTTTTAAAGGCCCTGTCACACTACCCAAAGGATGCAAAACGTTTGTAAAAAGGACACAGCGGATGAGAAAAATGTTCCATCCGTTGTTATCCGCTC